>DWLR01004614.1:0-11875 GCA_018246295.1 Papilio alexanor hazarajatica | reverse complement strand
TTCCCACCCAAGACAAACATTTGTGTGCATGAACATGTCTGTTTGTCTTGAGTCTGCATGTAAAGACCACCGGAGGATGGGCAGCAGCGTCCGGTGGAACATACTGCGATCACTAACCCGCCTGCCAAGCGTGGCGATTATAGCACATTTCCCCCCAATAATGCCATCATTGGGGGAGGCCTATGTCCAGCAGTGGACGATCATAGGCTGAGGTGGTGGTGGGTGGTAGATATTGACAGCATTCTCAATAAACAGTGATGTGATTTTGTGTAAAGTTTTCAGTTTGGTTGGAGAAGTTTACAAAACTTTTTTATTTTCGAACTTTTTTAACATTTGATGTTTGATTTCATGTTTTATGTGAATTTTTAAGCAGCGCAATTCAGAGTAACAATGTAGTGTTGTGTAGTCTCATTTAATAAACTCGTCTTGTTGCAGTTCTGGGACACCCGCAGTGTAGTACCCATCATGACAATGAACCTCTCGGAGCGCTGCTACTGTGCTGATGTGGTGAGTTATATTATGCAATGAACCCAGGAACACTTCTAGAATTGTTTTTCATTAATCCCTTAGTTCTATTAACTTTATTTATAATTTAATTCATTAACAACAATATGTGCAGGCTCAACACTCTGAAAACTTTAACAAATTTTAATCTGTAGAAAATGTCAGTGTAATTGCATTCTTTCTTCAACTCAATAAAAAGTGTCTAGTGGAATATCTCCTTTGGAAAGCATATGTTTGTACAACAATGGGATGTTGCATCGTTAGGACTACCCAATGGCGGTGGTGGGGACGGCGGACCGCGGCATCTGCCTATACACGCTGGAGGGCAAGCCGGCCGAGTACAAACGTGTGGAGTCGCCGCTCAAGTATCAGCACCGCTGCATCGCCATCTTCCGCGATAAGAAGACTAAGCAGCCGACCGGTTTCGCGCTGGGCAGCGTGGAGGGCCGCGTCGCCATCCAGTACGTTAACCCCGCCAACCCCAAGGACAACTTCACCTTCAAGTGTCACCGCGCTGGCGGCGGCACCACTGGCAGCTTCCAGGTGTCACTATTTACATACATGTAGCAATAAATGTGAGCTGAGCTTTTATAATTTTTTTTAAGGCAAACTAGCCTGGGAATATACATATTTCTGACTTAATTCAACAGTAAAACATGCAGTAACTATTGCATCTTCACAAGTACATTTCTCAACAAATTTTGTGTATAAACTTACTTAGGACATTTACGCGGTGAATGACATCGCGTTCCATCCGACGCATGGCACGCTCGCCACCGTGGGCTCGGACGGCTCCTACTCCTTCTGGGACAAGGACGCGCGCACCAAGCTCAAGTCCTCGGAGACCATCGATCAGCCGCTCACCAAGTGTGCTTTTAACCACAGCGGACAGGTTTTTGCCTATGCAGTGGGCTACGACTGGTCCAAGGTATGTCATAATAGCGATGTCTAACCTAACCTAGTATTGTGAAAACTTTTTTTATTTGGGAAACACTTGTATATATTATATAGATACATTTAAAAATTAACACTTTTTGTAAATACGAAATTTGATCCAAATCGTTAGAGCCTTACTAGGATGCCATTGCGACGTCGCCGGCTTCATATCCAAACAACTAGTATAAAATTGTATGGCAAGTAACTCACAAGTAGCAACGTCGACAATTTGAAAGCGTTACCACGAGCTACGACTCTCAACGTGACGACTGGATACTATTGCGGCTTGGCGACATTACTACTAAAATGTACGCGGGCAACGGAGCATGCCTCACTCAATCAGTCAGTGCTGACTGGCAGCCACAGGTTTCTTATTACTGTCGTAAATGAACTGATTGACGACGCTATGGCCACTCTACATGGCGACCTTGGGACGCCAGAAGTAACGTTTAAACGAAGTAAAGTTTGGGTCTCTAGCCATATCACCATGGCGTCCTAGTGAGGTAGGCCGGACTCGTTTCCAAGATAGCCTTTATATAGATAATTTTTTATACAAACAAGAATATTGTTTATCTCATACTGTATCTGCATGCGGGGTGTTTAACCGTAGCATATACATATTGATGATATTAATTGCAGGGGCATGAGCACTACAATCCTGCTAAGAAGAACTTCATTTTCCTGCGGCCCTGTTTCGACGACCTCAAGCCGCGCACCACGTGAGCGCAGCTGCTAGTGTGTTGCTCGCCGGACACTTATACTTTAAACATTAAACACTTTAGCTATAAATTGTTCATATCATTACAGCAAGGTGCAGCCACACTCTACCTTCATTTATTGGTTATAAAAAAAAATCTATTTATTGATAACCAACATATGAAGGTAGTGCAACTATTTTTCTTATCTTTTTCAACTGCACTTCAATCTATATGGTTCTTTCTTTGTAAATGAGTGTGCTATGTGAATAGCATATTTATCGTTTTCTCTAAGTGTATGTGTATATATGACATAATGGCATAGCAAAAACTACTTGTCTATTAAGTCCCGTGACAGATCAGTCACTGCAAAATGTTTATTATTCCTTAACTACGCCAGGAAAACGAGTAAATGTGAGATGTTGTTGTTAATATTTAAATGGTAGTGTTCCATGTCATAACATGTTAAGTTTTAAGTTCTTTACAAAAGCAGAAATATAGTAAATGCTTTCTCCTTTAATATAATAAAACATATGATTCCAAGTGCAACACAGTAGACGGCTGTACAAACCTGTGATCTTGAGAAAACCAAAAATTAAAGTGTTTAAACTTTTATAAAAGAGTTTTAAACTTGCCATTAAAACTATATTCCTCAAGCAGGTTACTTCGCCTGACCAAGTCGCAGATCCGGATCGTCGCAGCAGCTCTCACAGGTCATGGGTATTATAAAAAACATCTGTTTAACATAGAGATCACCAACAGTCCTCTATGCAGAGCTTGCATGGAGGAGGACGAAACGGCGTCTCACGTCCTGCTACACTGCCCGGCAGTGTCGGCATACAGGGTTCGCAAGTATCTCGGCACACCGGGATCGCTCCCAGAAATCGCCAGCAACATAAAGGGGTTGCTGGGGTTCTTTGGGGAGTTGGGCTGGCTGGAGTGATCCATTGTCTTGCAAACACGCAAAATACGCGCTAGCCGTGGAGTTGCGGAAACACAGCCCCCAACTACTAACTAACTATATATTGAATAAACAACTATATTAGTTCAATTGTTAAGAAGATAGCTTTAAGGGGGTGTGGTGTGATGGTATGATCTCGGGAACTACAGAGGTTTAGCTGTAAATCTGGTTGGTTCAAGAAAAATGGTTCAAAGAGAACTCAGCACGTAGGGTATTAAAATATCACTTTTTTGTACACAAACAATTCACAAATGATGTAAAAAAAACATTTTGCAAAAAGAAACAATTTAATTTCAAACTATATCATCACATCCAAGTAATGACTGCAAGTTCTTTAAATAATCTATAATTACAACATTGTAGATATTCACAATGTACATATGCAAAGTTTGATCACAAACCAGTGCATGAGACAACTAAATCATCACTAGAGCCAAGCATCAGTGGTGGCCGTCACCATGATCATCATCCCCTCCGGCCAGCTTGGTGATGGCCACCGTTACCACCGTGAGCGCCAGCCCCAGAGGGAAACCACGGAAAAAGAACTTCCTTGCCCTGGCAAGAGGAGTCCCAAAGCCTGGGTGGTACCGCCAAGCTTCATTCCTGTAATAAAACAAGATATTACAATTAACTTTTATAGTAAGAATCAAACCAAAGGAAACTATACTTTTCCTTTCCTTAAAACATCTACTTTTTAAACTTAGTAAACAGACAGGATTTGGTTTTCCATGGTATAATTTCTTGTAAATTAAGCAGGAATTTAATAATTTAAAATTAAACAATAGAGTAAATATTAGAATTTATTAACTGTAATGTACTCACACTCAGGTCACCACAGGGAGCTTGACCGAACCCTTCTAGCTCTTAATTAAGAATGAGTAGATGGAGGCCTATGCCAACAGGCATATGGAGGGGTGATATTTTATTTAGAAAAAGCTCTGATATAAAGAAATGAAATCTGATTAAAAGGCTATAAGAATAGGTAGTTGAAACCACAACTACCTATTATTATAGCCTTTTTTAAAGTCTTTTTAACCACAAAGATTTGCAAATCCTTGTACAAAAACGTAAAATGAGCAAATTTGCCATACCATCATGAGAAGGCTTCTAATTGTACTCTGCAATGGAACTATAATTCTGCACCAACAAATGGATCAATTGAATCATGCCAGTCCAAATGTATTGATGCCAATATGATTCTGAGAAACCGTCACATGAAATGTCACATACACTTTCAAATATTTGCGAGTCCGAACAAAGCCCATGCTTGTTGCTACTTAAGTGATATGGTACAAAACATTCAACATATGACTGATTTCTTTAATCTTTGTATGGTACCAAACCAATGATGAAATGCAAAGTGATAACTGTTTGTGAATAATATTTGCAAATTAAAATATATATAATTATTCAGATTTAGCTTCCTGCTTTGCACAACATGATGATATAATTACTTCATGCTGATATAGTGATGATGGCGTAATAAGTTGAATTAAGATAGTACCTGATCCAAGGATCTTTTAGGCCCTTCTTTGCGAGCTCCCTTTCTAGCTCCTCTAGCTGTGGAATTCCTTGTATTGTAAACTGCTTATAGTCGGGTATTTTATATGGTGGATCGCAGCCATGTCCTCCCATGTCTACAAATTAAAAATTTTGTTAATAACCTATTTGATTACATAACTCAAAAACACGTAAGATAATTAATAAATAGCAGTTTTATATCGCGTTTGATAAACATAGTTATTACAATACCTGTTTATTTATTTTATTTTTATAAGTAGTTATACGACTGTGGTAAAGAGGAATTTTATTTTTTGACAGATGTCAGCAGAATCTGAACCGAATTAGGTAACATGTACTTATATTCTCTTTGTTCAGTAATTAATCAAAACAAAATTAGAGGTAGTGGCAGTTGACATAACTATACGGAAATAAAATTGATTCTTTTGTTTAATAATAACAACAGTATTTCAAATTTATTCTGTAAATGATTGTTTTGCAGATGTATTATATAGACCAAGTAGATAAAGATAAGATTTTATAAATTGTCCGTCTAAGGTTGGGCTTTTTATATAAAACGATTTTATGTTCCTAAATTTATAGTAACCATCGATATAAGAGCGCACAACATGTATTAATGTATTATAACATATTTGTAGACTTTCTAAGAAGATATTTTTTAATTTTTGGTGGTATTTAGTCTGTGGGAGGCTTAGACAAAGATTGACAAGCATGCTGAGCGCGTCTGGGAACCAGTGAGATGATGTGCTATTGGATCACATTAAAGTATTTTTTATACTCTTTGGTAATTGGATAGGTCAAAAAAGCGCCGGTTAGGGTACAGCAGCAGGACAGTCAGTGTTCGTGTTTTCTTACGCGATGCTTTTGTGTTGCGAAGCGGTGGGATCTTTATTTACGTTCTTTGACTGACCTTTTTGTCTTAATAAAACAATTGTTACGTTTTTAAACTCAAGTTTTAGATTTATGTATTACTTGTATCGATTAATATCAGATCAATTATCGTTTAAACTAGTTAAGATTGAAAAAAATTGCGCAGCTTTGTGGTGCTGAAAAGCTCTGTACTCTTTTGGAAGGAGCGTGCTCAAAAGCATTAAGAGAATTTAGCTGTTACGATATAGTGTTGAAAAAGCTGATGCGATGAGGATGCCCGTCTGAACATCTGGAAGGATGGGCAGGGTTGCTGGCGCGCTGCTACTTGCGGTGCTCTGCGCTGTGGCGCCGTCTCGCGCGATCTCGCTTCCACCCGGTAAGATATCTTTTAAGTTTTACATCCTTGCGTTAAACGAAAACAAATTATACCATTACGATAAAAAAAAAGTTCTTTGTTCAAGTATTTACCTGCAAATGTTTGTTGCTTCTCAATTTAAATTATGAGGTGCATCATTCGAAGATTTACCATTTAAAAAAAGCACATACAGTAACTAAAGTTGCTTGAATTAATTAATAGGTTTATTTTCGTCGAGTATTTGCTTTGTTTTTTCAGTAACACGATATTTTTTAAAACTCATTTTGTACGTAACACTTGGTCTAAAATAAACCTAGATGGTATATAGCGAGCAAGTGGATGCATCAGTTTTAGAAGACCATTGTTAGGGCATGCCTGTCTAAACGACAGTGGATTACATACGGGTACAATATAACCGGCCTGTGAAGCTGCGTTTGATATTAATATGTGGTTGGTCGTAAATAATCATAAAAGATCCACAGAATTGTTTGACATGACACGGACATTTCGTGTCGATTTTCTGTAGGTGGTGTGAACAGGTCCGCTGCGTTTGCTTACAAATAATAATATGCTGTCTTTCCGTCGGTTGGCTATATCAAGCTTATTTGATATTGGTTTTCGATGCGTGAAGTTAGTTTTTCAATTTTATACGAGAGTATAAGAAAAAGGACGGTTTAATATTTATTGCTTGTATTTCATAAAATGACACAAGCCAAATCACGATCAGTGTTGTGTATTGAAAGTTCCATATCTGCCATGAGCGCCATCCAGTCTGACGACCCACTACCGATGTAGACCCGTATAACACTGGTTTAACGGCACACGAATTAATAGAATTGCAATTTATCTGAAGATCCATCATCAACAAGAATTTCTTGTATCTTGACTACCTAAACGTGTTGATGTGTTTTTAACTGGGACGAACTCACCAGAACCCTATCTATTCGCCTGTTACATCATGTCCGATAGGGCGGGACTTGGACCAATGACTCGATGTCTTATATTCAAATTAGTAGAAACCAAATTTCTTTTATATAATATATTCAAATAAGTAGTTGTCCGCGACCACACATGTTTTGTTCAAGAGTGCTGCGCGTATGTACAAACACATGTTCGCATGTGTGTGAGCATGTGTGAATCAGTGCGTGCATGCTCACTCAATGCATGTGCATATGTTTGGACGTGCGAGATTCGCGCTTGCGTGTACAAATTTGCACATTTGTCATATTAAATTTTCTCAAGTTACAGTCTCAAACATTGTTATTGGCAATTCAATACTTTATCACCGTATTGCCATTATGATGACATCAGTGGAAGGTTGCAGGCTTATGTTAACAATTCTTTGATTTTTGACAACAAATACGAAGTCAATAAATACTTTATTATAAACTAGTTTTTTTTTCTTAAACGAGTTAAGGTAAGGACTTATCGAATGCGTTGAGAGTGATAATTTTTTACGATACATGGGGAACGGGATGCAAACGAGCGCGGATTACATATGTTTGTTTACTTCTAATCACCTCTTTTAACTAATCACCTCTTATAACGAATACTGAATTAATAATAATCGATAGTCTTAGTGAATACCCATTTACTTCTTTTGGATATTATCTGGTCACTGTTGTCAGAGGAAAGTTAGTTATTTCCGTTCTACGAGTTGATATTCGTCGAACGGAATGTGGTTGCATTGCATTGTCGATGAACGTGACCGTATTAAAGCGGCCAGATCTAAAGTGCATCATTTGTAGGTACTGCAAGTCAGGCTAACTGACCATCAAAACAAACCTTAGTCTTACTACACACCAAGGGTAGATGCAGTTAAGTAAGCGGCGACTCGTCGTCCCTGCGACCCGCGGTTGGCGTCCCAGGTTTACGACATACCTAGAGTTATGTGTAGTTTTGCAAGGAGGCTTGTGCGTATCGAATGTCTGCAAGCCGAGCCGCGTGCAACGGGAGACGCGCCGCACGCCGCACGCCGCACGCCGCGACTGCGTGATCCTTGTCTTGCTAAACTTACATACCTGATATCCTACTGGCCGATTGGGTTTTACTAACGTAGGTACGACCTTGCGATCACGAAGGCGTCAAGCTTACCGGTTATTTTTAGACCCAATAAACTATTTGATTCAGGGAACATGATTAGATATCACTAGGATGTCACTAGGATATTTTCTATTTGTTTTCCATGTAGATCGCTAGGACTAGAGCAACATAAAACATAATTATATGTCGAGATCGAGATACACATACAGTTAAATTTGTCGAGATCCTATCGTCAATGGGCGTCAAGAGAATTGAGAGTGACAGTACACAGCATATCTGTGTTGCAGCTCGCCGAGGCAGTCCGGGCGGAGTGAGACACGCTGGGGTTATCGCGCGAGGAGCCCGGCACACCGCCGTGTAAACAGTATCACTTATCATCAATTGTTAGACATGGACTCACACAACACCATAATAATATAACTATAAATGTAACTTCTTTATTTTAGAGTGCTGTCTTCCAGTTGTGAGAATTTTCGTGCTTCGAAAAGAAAAAGTGCGCGCAAAACATCAGATGGACCGTTCATTTATTTCCTATCGTTTTTCACAAAAGTGCACAAAGATATGGTAGAAGGTGACTCTCCCATGACCAAATCTTACAAAAAAGGAGAAAATGTAAATGAGTATAGACTCGAGTTCTTGTGTAAACATTTTTTAGCTCATACATCAAGTGTTGTGTCCACGACTGACTCCCCCGCGAGTAATTGATTCATGTTTGGCGTGCAAAAATATGTTTGACGTCAGTACACAACTTTGTTAGCCTTATTGTATGTATTCATTTTTTTTTCATTTTTTTATCGCAGTCCACAATTTATTTTCCAGAAAATAAAACGTAACATATTTGTAGATATATCTATATAACAGTACTTGGCGATCCGAGTTGCGAACTTTCGCGATACGGACACGGACCGCGTTCCGCCTGTTGCCGACCTGGTATATGTGTCATTTACAGAGTAGCTCCAGGATAGCACGTGTCACGTCGTGACATTGATTTACAACTACAGTATGAGATCACACCGAAAGAAATAGGAACTGTTGCTTGAACCTTGTTATGTCGCTCCTATTTTGACTTGTACGATAAACAAAATACATTCATCTACCATCTCACTTCTATCTGTAACTTTTGTAAATTTTACAAGAATTAGTAATGACGCCTGCCGCGAGCTCATGTCGACCAGATCTTAGACACACGAGTGGGTCCGTGTCAAACGAATCCGCAACCGACACGCGTGCAGTGCGCAGATCTAACCTAAACGAAGCGAGATTTGTGTATCAAAAGTGTTGAAAAAGGAGATCCTCTAGTTCGGCCTATTACATACGACTGGGTCGCTGTCGTGTTAGCTTTTACATTTTTATCTGCATATGGTTAAATATATGAACGTCGGTCAACTTTTGGTTTTATTTTGAAAATATAGTTTTTAATCATAACTAAGATGTATATTTTGGCTTAGGTACACGGTTTACCTATCACCGTACTGTATTATGGCCAGGCCAGTCACTTTTTTTAAATATTTTGCTAGTTATATATTTTTATAGTTAGTTATGTATTTTTGTAAGTTTGCCAAAGAACTAACGAGGGTAACATAGCACTAATTAAAAACACAATTTCTTAGGAGAACAGGACATTTATTATAGCTTTGAGAATTTTAAAGTGAAACTATCTTAGAGTCTAATATAAGCACATATCCTATGAATTATAATACAATAGAACTGTTAAGATTACCTCTTAAACTATATAAGTATTCGAATTACCCGTCATTCTTCAAAACAGCCTTAAGTTATAATACTTTAGAAGCCATTACTTTGCGGTAGTATCCTTAACGTTATATACTTCTGAGAAATTAACAAACTTACAATTAGAGCTACTAGGTAAAATTGCAGAATATAATAAGAGTTACATAAAGTAAACAAAAATAATTCTTTTAAAAATTTAAACTGGTTAATGTATGGTAACGCATCAATAAAGATTATTCTTCAAAAACATCAAACTTCTCTTTAAATTGGTAAAATACCCTCGTACACGAGCGACCTGGTTACAACCAGGCTTAGTGCAGGTACTTCTCTGACACATCGCTTTCGTCCAGTCTAAATAGAGTACCATTTCCCTTATACATTTTGAGAAAACCAACTCTGAATTCACCATGTTCATTCTCTATAGGTTAAAACAGCAGACCCATGCAAAATGTAGACTGCTGTTCGTAGTTATAGCGTAGTTTTCTATATGACTGCGCTATTCAGACTTCACCAAAAAGTGCTTCATTCATTAATTCTTTAAGTTTCATCCTCACTCATTTTTTTTTCTCTGTGTGTCTCAATTCTCCGCGAAATCGCGACAGGTAATTGCTGAAACTAAATATTATGACTAAAAGGGTGATTGAAACATATATATACAGATTACCACATTCTCATAAAGCGAAGGACCTAGTGACATAGCATTCTCCTCACCTTTACGGATTCCGTGGAATTATCTGTCGTACAAGCCTCTCGCGGATTACCGACGGGATGCGACTGCTAACCTTGCTGTAGAAAAAATCATATTTTTTTCGTTAATGAGGTTCACAATCATTTTCGGCATTCCCGACACAATTGAAATAACCGCCGTCTTACAAGACAAGGCGCTTAAACAGCAAATTGTATATTATAACATAGCTAGAAACCGGGAACAAAAAAGACAAAAGCATTTTGTTGGAGCGCACAGTCGCCGGCCACCCCGGGCTTCTCGGCCGGCCGCGGCTAATTAGACGTAACCGACTAGACCGCCGCCGCCGGTCAGGCCGGGGATTTTTTGTGCTCCACGAGTCGGACCGGTCCTCCCAGACCGCGCACCCCGCACCCTTCCCCCTTGTAGTGCACACACCGCCTCCGTTAAAACATGACCAGCTCTATGAATATAATCCTTCAATAAAAATCCAGACAAACGCATGCCTCTTAGCGTCGTTCTTTGTATAAATTCAAAGCCAACTCGCGTCTAAAAATACATCTTTTATTAAATACAGATATAATCTTTAATAATAAAGCGGCTTAGTCAATAGCAGGCAAGGGACTTACGTTCTCGCGTTAAACATACCAGTGTAAACATACATTTGTGTCAAAGGTAATCGGAAGGAACGATAGACAAGCTCGCGCGAACAATAAAAATGAAACCAAGTATCTCGTCCGAATACACGACGCGGTCACATGGGAGCAAAAGTCCTAAGCGAAAGGACTAATTTTAGTCATCTTCCCCTTCCTACCGTTTTCAAATAAGGAAAGGATAGGAAGGGAAGAGGATTTGACAGGGAACGGGATGATAGAAAAGAAAATGTTCACATTTCTGCCCCCCTATTTCTAAATTCTATTAAAGGTAGGCAACGCATCTGCAACTCACAAATGCTTGTTGCAGATTGTCTATGGTTTGCGGTTACTTAGGTGACCGCTTTTGCCCGTTTGCCAACATCGTGTATTAAAAAAGTAGAAGAAAAAAGAAAATTAAGGCAATAATCCTTATATCGTACTTTATTTTATTATTATCGTACTTTTTTATCGTATTTTAATTTTAATTCAATACCATCGTGTTTTATTACGGGGCACTGGGCGTGTAATGCTGCGGGGATGAGGGTACAGTGCTATGTTATTATTCAGCATTAGTTGTAGTGGCATAAGTAGGAACTATGTAGTCTCTGTCTGCAGTCTCTGAAATGGTGTCAGATGTGTATCCTCGCTCGATTAACACGTATCCCCAAATACCCTACGGCGACCCTGTATACTGAGGACCTTATAAAGCTTCTTAAGATGTATCGCTAAACGTAATTAATTAATTAATTAATTTGGAAAAGGTAAGCACAAGAAATTAATTTACGAAGGATTAAATAAATAAATTAAGATAAATTATTTTATAAATAAGGTTAAAATTAGTATAGTGTAATGTAGTTCTGAGTTTCTCTATGTAGTGTAGTGGCACAATTTTTTTCTTTTTTCAAAATAAAAAAGGTGCAAAGCATATATTTAGGTATA
>DWLR01004613.1:0-11879 GCA_018246295.1 Papilio alexanor hazarajatica | reverse complement strand
CCTTAAGGTTCTAATGAAAAATATCTACACTCCGGACATGTGAGAAGCTACGAATGATAATATCTGCGCAGTATATAAGAATCACGTATTCGATTTGCGAAGTGAATTGAATAGCTTTGTTACATTTCATGACTTATCCTATTCATACCGTATTGCTAAAAAGATTTCAAACATCGTAGCCTTTTATTATTGAACTTTTTTGTTTCAGATCCAAACAATCAATGAAATATTCTTAATTAAAACAGTTTCTTGTTTTAGGGATGGGCGTTTAATCAACGAACTAGTTAAATCAACGGTTGATCCACTTTCAACTTGTTAACTGTTGAAAGTAAATCATTCAACTAGTTGAACCAGTTGAAATTTTCAAATTGAAGCTCTAAAGTGACATTAGAGCTTATATTTAGCCTGGCAGAAGAGTCAACGCCGTCATTGTCAATGGCCGAACCAGTTGAAATTCGCATATTTAATCTCTAAACCAATGGCATTAGAGGTGATGTGTATGTGGCTTCTGTTTGTTGAATTCAACGTATTCTCGTAAGTTGAATTAAACAAACGTTGAAATCAACACTGAGTGTATTCACATTATTTAAATTTATTGTTTAATTTTCTTTTAGTTTAGATTGTAATTATTTCTTTTGTTGCTTTTTTTATTATTTAATTGTTTGTTTGAATACTCGTTAACTATACGTCTTGTTGCCCAAATTAACTTTTTTCCTTTTCATTGTAGTGTCATTTTGTTTAGTTTTGTTTGTGGATGACGGTGTTGGATACATTGTAAATCAAACGCCATACATTGTAATTCATTTTGCAACATCACATTTTATCTATCGCATGTGTCCAATGTTTTCACAATTTGTGACTTCTTAAAACACGTACTAATCGTATAAAATATAAAAGCCTTTTGTAAAATTTTGAATTTAAAAAAAAAAAACCGATCCGAAAGAGAAATATCGATAACACATCTTTAAAAGACTTAAAGTATTGGATTAACGTTTCCGATTGTCGTATGGAACCAAAATTTTGAAATAAAAACACAATAAATTTAAATTTAATTCGACAAGTGATAAACTGATATACAGCGCCGAGCTCAATGGCCTAGTTCCGGTCGTCTGGTTACGTTCGTGAACAAAGTAATATGTATTGCCAACATTAATCCTCTTGTTCACCACATTACTTAATTATACCTCAGGACATACTGTTAATTTAGCTGTAAATTTTGCAATATAGTATAACTATAGCGCAAGATAATTAATGATGAAGATATATATTAATACAATTTAAGCTATCCTTGTTTCGTCTGAGGAGTGAGGTGCCGGATGCCTAATTTTAGTCCTTCTAGCTTTCCCACGCTTTTCTAATACGGAATAAAATTTGACGGGGAAAGGAAAGAGGATTTGACCGGAGAAGTGAAAGAGGATTTTACGGTGAAGGGGATGGATAGGAGATGTCAAATTTTCTGTCTACCCCTCCTCTGTTTATATATTAAAGGTAGTCAACACATGTCTATGGGTAGCGGTCACTTAGATGATCGCGTGATCAATTCCATCAACCATCTTCTTGTCTAAAAAAATATTTTTAGCATAGTTGCATAGTTTTCTCATTATTAATTACAAAGTCTTATTTAAAGACCCGCATTTCTCCTACAATGTTAATTTTATCCCTTATCCCTATCGTTTACATTCATGGCTATCGTTCTTCTATATAGCATACTTCTCTTCGTCAAGCAAACCAACCAATCAAACTGCTTCCTTCTTTTTGGTTGCTCTCTCCTAACGAAGGTTGGAGACCATCATGGCAATATAAACCCTCCACAGGCTGCTGTAAATAAAGAACGTATTCTGTTATGAAAGTATTGGTCTATATTTTTCGTTTTTTTGTTTTAGAACTTTTAATTCGTCACAACACTACTTCACTGTGTATTTTGTCTCTTCTAAATATCGTTAATATCCTTCTGCAAACTCACATTTCGAACGCTTCAATATTTTTGCTACACAAATTAAAATTAACCAAAGTATTAAAACAATAAACGGTCATAGTAATAAACAGATAAAACAATAAACAAATATGCGGTCTCTAAAATTTTCTTTGTTGTATCTTCATACCGTGGAACGTAATGGGATTCTTTTCTTCAGTTAACTGGGTCATTTTGTTGCGAGTATGCCAAGTATGTCAAGCAGGGTGATAAAAATAGCTCACACAGGTCTGCACTTGTGGCTAAGCTAACTATGGGACCTGCCGGCCTCAGTCGTAAGCAGCTGTCTACGGCACTGAATACTAAATAGGAAGCTCACGCCCCCAGCTCACCAGAATAAAGTCTATTTACTCGCTCCTGTATCTTTTGCCAGCGCTAAGCGATCTCTTAACGAACGATTCAAAGACGAACATTTTGTTTTGTTTTATACGTAAAAGAATTTTTCTCAAAGAAACTACCTGACTGATATCGTGCATTCTTATTCCCAACATTCTAGTTTTATATTTTTCTTTTGATCTCAAAGTTCTTTTGATGTTTCACGTGTCAAGTTTATTGAAGATACATAACTATATCTTAATTTAAAACGCATTTTTAAAGGCAGAAACAAACAAATGCGTAAGTGAATCACTTTATGTTAAATGACTACCGCAACCCACTAACAACCCTAAAAAAAATTACGGATGCGTTGCCAGCCTTTGTTTAGAAAAAATAAGGTGGAAGGGTCAGACACAGGACCAGGAGGAGTATAGGGCATGAGTCATCTCACTCATTAGACAAGAAGCAAAAATGAAAATACTTTTGAAACTCTATGAGATCTCTGTCTAGCGAATACGTTTATAAAACAGCTGCTGCTAATTTTGTGTGATTTCTTCTGTTATGATCTGTGTGATGGGTGTGGGGAGTGTGGTGGGTGTGGGCTGCGCGGGGCGCGGTTGCGGGAGCAGAGAGCATCTACACTTCGTGACGGGCCTTAGATGCATACGCGCGCTTATTGTTCATACATTTTATAATTACGTCGAATACAGTTCATTATTATTTATTTATTTAAAACCTTGTACACAGTTTAAAAAATAGGAAATACAACACAAGGATTATAATAGGTACAGGCGAGCTTAACTCTTCAAGAGTTTACTAACTACTTACTCCACGAGAGTGAAAAGTTATGTGTTGGTAATAAATATTGTTTATGTGTACAAACACTTAAATATATACCATTTAAAATACATAAAAATATACATACTTAACGTAAAAATATATACTTAAATATAATACCTACATACACATGCAAAATAATACAAACATAATAAACATATATGTAGATATAAATAAAGAAAAACTTATGCGGACATAAAGTGAAGCTTCTGTACACACGTTTTGAATTTAGCGAGCGAAGAACATTCACGTATGGAGGGTGGATGGAAGTTCCACAGTGCGACAGCGCGGACAGAGAAGGAGTTGTCATATCGTGAGGAAGAGTGTGGTGGGAATTTTAAGAGACGACTTGTTGGACCGGTATGGTTGGTCAGGTACGAGATCAGATATTAGTTTTAATAAGTATACAACATTAACTAATTAAAATAAACCTACAATCTTTTCATTTGGAGGCTAAGCTACAAATGTCCCTTATCTATATTACAATATCATAAAGAGGAAAGACTTGATTTTTGGTTTAATTCGGCTTAGCTCTAAAACTAATGAACCGATTTTAATCAGCGAGTAACATAGGCTATATTTTTTTATTTTTTTATATGTCTACCCGAGAGAAGCTGGGGCAAGTCGCTATTAAAATATAAATTTTTAATTTACCTGCAATTTCATGGAAGCATTCTGCACTTGGAAAAGTTTTAATTGTGGGATATGAAGCATGGCTGTCGCCGGCAAATTTGTGCGGCGCGTCTCTGCCGGCATTTTGCTACGAACTACTTAGAGAACTACGATATAACATATTAAGGCTTATTTAACTTAGCATTTTCAAGTATCCTTAAAACGATTGGTTTTATTGGTTTCCATACTGCTGGCGGTTATAATATGCTGCAATGATAACATTGGCTATGAATGTAATACTTTTTATAAATATCGATATTTAATTTATCTTTTTTAGTTGCAACACTATTGGCAATTCTAATAGTCTCATCACTTTTTTTTTAGGAAATACAATCACCATACTCGCAACCACGACTCTTAAAGCATAAATTATTCTTATATAAGGAAATTTCTTTAATTTTCTATTCTTAAATTTAATGTTCCTAAATGTAAGGAAGGTCGTGCTTGCAGATGGTTCAGGAAAATATTCGTACCGCAAACCATTCACCGATTTGCACTTTAATGCGCCACCTTCTATACTTTAGAAAGAGGTTTTGTTTGAAGAATTTTTAAGGTTATATATTTAAAATACAAACTGAATGTACAGTATAAACAACAATGATGCGCAATGATTGTTACATACAATAATACCAATAAAGAATTAATATATTTATTGCTAAATTACGAGATATAAGATTAATATTACCAGGTAGAATAAGAAGTCCTATTTATTAAAATGATTTTTTTGCCATTTAAAAATTTAGCTTCGTTATCTGTGCTTAAAGTAACGATGAAGGCACAGGAAAATATGCAGCGCAGCCAAATAGCGCTGCAGACACTAATTACACCCGGCTGCTTATCCGAAGCTTAAATAAATTACTCCGACGGCGCGGTGCTCTGTTAAATTTCCTACTTTATGGAACGAGGGAAAGCAAGATTTTTAATAAATTTATCGTATTCTTTCATATTTTTACAAGATATAGGGGTAACAAAAATTTACGAATTTACCTCAATAGTGAATATTTAATTAATGAGTACTAGTACATAGTTTTCTTAAAATAACTGTTCGTTGCGAAATATTCTATCCGATATCACAAGTCTATCATAATATCTCTATCTAGTCATATTGGGTAGAGATTGTGATGTCTATGGAATAATAATAATAATGTAATTTAATATTATATATAAACTAGATATTGCCAGCGGCTTCGCACGCGTTCAAAAGATCGCTGTCAGGATAATATACAATAATCTTATCTCTAATTATCAAATAATCTTTTTAAATTTTTTTGGTCATCAATAGTTTTACTGATATTTTAAATGGCCTATCATTTGCGCAATAACGCGTTTCTAGTAGTCCAGTATATAACACTAATTTTCTACTAAGATCAGAAAAACCGTTCTTAATCTATATCTGGACACACAGCAGACAGACAGACAGACTGATTTTTTATATCAAATTGTTGTGTCGAGACGCACAGATAAAAATTAAAAATAAAACTGTGTTCACACTCACTGTCTAAAAATTTTGTGAAAAGTGGTAGTTGCCTATATTTCTCAAATATTCGAAACGGAAATAATTCAGATGTCGCTGAATCCAAATTACTTCTAGGTTGCATAGAAAAAGATACAACTTTACAGATTTTTTTCGGAATAACGTAATATGAAATCACAACAATTTTATAAGGCTAAATTTAATTTGCAAATGTCCGAATTTGATTAATAATAAATTGAATTAGAAGTTATATATCCTAGATGAGGAGCTGACTGTGTTGTGTAAGATTTTAACTACAGGAACTCACTCATTCTCTAGATGTTCGCTTACGACATCTGAACTATGTCCAACAACAAATATTGTCCAATGTATTCTATTAGAGCTGGAGGATCTTTATATCCACGGGGCCCTGGAGTTCAGCCCAAACAGCCCTTATGTAAATCCGCCCTTGTATATAGCAAGAATACGTGATCACACAAATGGGAGGCCATATAAAATACCGGTAAGCCTAATAATAAAAAAAGTTATGTACATAACACAGTTAAAATACAAAGTTAATTGTATTTTAACTGTGCTGTTGTTAAATTTGTATTTTTCTGATAGCGATCTTTTGTAAAGGTGCGAAACCGCTGGTAAAATGTACTGTGGATATAAAATACAAACATACACCCAATTATGATTCATAAAATCTTTCGACGGCCAATGGATTAAGGCTATGCAACAACGTTCGTTTCTTAATCCTTCACCACACTCTCACAGAGAACTGCAGAGTACGTTGGCGAAGCGATTCGAAATCCCGGCTTATACTTCGTTTGACAAACTGAAACGTTTCATCGTGTGTTTTGTGGCACAAATCTTTAACTTTGTCTTCGCTTAATAAACAAATGATCGAGGATACCAAAATAAAATTGTGAGTTATTCATTTCTCGTTTATTGCACATAACAAAACTGTATTAGTAACAGCTTTCTTATATCTTTATCTTTTAAAACTATGTAAATTGCTGTGATTTTTGTCTCACTTGATACCTAAATTGCCTGTCAATAAAAGCACAGAAAATTTATAAGAAAAATAAGAACTGTTGATATAGACGAGCTGAATATTTAACTAATGCGATGTTATCAATAAACCTTGTTATCTCCTAGTTTTTATCCTTTGAAGACATAATAAGAACTGTGTGGCACTTACCCCAGCAATATGATTCATTAAGAAACAATTACATTTATATCTATAATAGTGAAAATGTGGATTACAAATTAAAAATGAGTTTAGAACACGTAGTGAAATATGATGTCTTCTTGGAAAACTTTTCCTTCCTTTCTCCTTAACTTTGAAAAGTTTGTAGCTCCATGAGACGTTTTCAAGTTTTAATTGATTCATTGTTTTTGTGACTGTGGATTTCAAACCAATAAAATAATCTTTTAATTTATGTTAAATCATTCAATAAATATTAGACATTGAGCTATAGAGTATTTTGCAATTTGATTGCTTTATATGACTAACATACTTTGTAGTTTATAGGCTAAGTTAATTAATAGCTGCGATGAAAATATACTCGTTAAAATATATCAGATTTCGTAACAAAATTGTTTATTGATTCACTCATTCGAGACCGACTGATTTCCGAAGCTATAAGAGGGCTTGCTCACCGTGTGTGTAATAATAGTTATTCAATTATCAGTTATTCTGAGTAAACTAGTCGTCAAAATAATTATAACATTATGAATAATAATAAGATTTCTTTTGGAGTAATGAAATATCTCTTATTTTATGGGTAATTTCCATAGTAAAAATATATTTTTGTTAAAAATTAACCATATAAAAAAAACTTTCGCTCCTGGAGACCGTGTTCGAAAAAAAATCGTCGTCTCGAATGGGTTCATTGAAGGTACCATGAAAGAATAGGATTATAAGTATGGGTCCGTACCAAGCATACTGCATATTATAGGAAATAATGTTGAGATATTTTAGTGTGAAACCATTTCTGTTTTACCAATATTAATCTAGTTTTTCTCTATAAATATATACGATCACTGATCGAATACATCATATTATACATTTAATAAACCATAATAAACCGCTAATATATTCCGAGCTATAAAGTTACATCCCTAAGCAAAATAAAGTTTTTCGCGGGCTTTTAGTTGTCAAACAATGAAGGACCGAGAACATATGTGTAAAAATATTCACAATTCTTTTTTTTGTAAATACGTATTTTAGTTTGTGTTTCTAAAATCTGTTGGTTGCAATTTATTGTAAACTATTGTGTACATTAATGTGCCTAAAATACTGCTTGCGATTTCCTGATATTAAAGTAGTAAATCAAAGTATTGAAAAATCATGAGCTCTCTTTTGTCTGCCGAACTTTCTGCGACCTGCAATGCATTAGGAACACTAAATAAGAAAACTGGAAAGTATATGATAGATGATTTTACACTTAACACAGTTAAAGATTTAATTCGGTATTTGAGACGCGATGGAGAAGAACACGAAATACGCAGACATTTTGGACAAACTAAAGTGTTACAAACGGATCTTTTACCTATGCTTATTGATCATTGGGAAAATAGTGAGCTATTTGACGTAACTCTAAGGTAAAATGTTAACTTTAACTTAAATGAACCTTGAATGGTACCTCATATAAATTAAAAACTATATATTATAGTACATGTTACAATCCTAGGGATATAGTAGCACTCATAGTCACTAAATTATATTTGTTGCCATAATTTAAGATCTAATTATCTGCTACACTGTGATTATTTTTATATATTGTTTATATCTCACAGGTTAATAGTAAATTTAACAAACCCAGTTTTGCTACTGTATAGAGAGGAAGTTCCTGTGGAACGCACTGCTCGACACAATTATCTGCTTATATTGGCTCACTTGCAAAACTACAAAGAAGAAGCTTTTACTAAAGTTGATATTTGGCAAATGCTCTCAAAGAAGCTAGCTAAAGTTTTAGAAATAGTAAGTGAATGAACAATGAATTTTGCTGATTGATGAATACATCATTTAATACAATCAAAAAAATATATAAAATTGTTTGTATGTAGGATTGGTCGGAAAGAGATGAAGATACAGGTCTGATTATTGAAAGGATCTTAATCTTGATAAGAAATGTATTACACGTGCCTGCTGATCTTGATAAGGAAAGAAGACCTGAAAATGATGCTAGTGTTCATGATCAGGTTAGAATACAAATGTTGTATGAATACCTCTTATATTTTTTATTACAAATGAAAATCAGAGTATTATTCATAGTTTTGGATTTAAATTAATAAAAATAATATTTGAAATGTATGCATACCTCAATCTGGCTACAAAATATTTATTGTATTAGGTATGCTGTTTATGAATGTTGACTGACCGGTTAGCGCAGTGGTACTTGCCTCTCACGCCGCAGGTTGTGAGTTTGATTCCCACCCAGGACAAACATTTTTGTGCATGAACACGTCTGTTTGTCCTTTGTCTGGGTGTAATTATCTATATATGTATGTATTTACAAAAGAAAAGTATTAACATATGTAATATATCAGTTTTCTGGTTTCCATAGCACAAGCTCTGCTTAGTTTGGGATCAGATGGCTGTGTGTGAATAATGTCCTAGAATATTATATTATAATATTATAATCTGAATCCCAAACAAAGATACCCTGATTTGACAATTTGACTGTATTTTTACATAAATCATTACTTTTTAATATTTGATCCATCATATTATTATATTGTCTGAACATATATATTGTCCTATCTTTGGATAAAAGAATTTTGGATTCATGTTTGTATTTACATAGTTTTTTTTATTTTTCATTTTCTTTAAATTGAATTGCTTTTTCTTAAGGTGTTATGGGCATTAAATCAGTCAGGGATACTGGATATAATACTTTACATGTCATCAGAAAATGAAAAGCAGTATTTTATGCATATACTTGAGATAATCTCACATTTATTGAGAGAACAGAACCCAACAAGCCTAGCTAATGCAGCCCTGCAGAGAAGCATGGACGAGAAGCTTAGAGATGAACAGGAACTTTTGACTATCAGGATGACAGAAACAAAAGAAAGATTAAACAAGATTAGACAATTTTCTAGTACCAGGTAAGTTTGATTTTTTTCTAAAAAATTGTTCCATATATGTATCTACACATAGCTTTCTATTCTTATGGCATATGTTATGGCTAATTCCTTGCTTTAAATATATTGTTGTTATGTTTTGTTAAAGTTCTTTCATGATTATCTTTATACATGATACATGAAAATATGTTTAATATGAACAATATGATAGTATATCACGTCACATTTGGGCCATAATAAGTTTAATCAAATATGGTAAAAGAAGGTAACCCAACTTTGTTGACACAAAATTATGATTCTGTTGCCACAGGAGCCAAATCCAGCAAAAGCTGGGTTTCAGTCACCTAAGATATTAGGCTGGTATACAAATAAAATAATGTTTTATTTTAGGCATTCTAGATTTGGAGGGACATATGTTGTTCAGAATATGAAATCTATATCAGATAATGAAATCATATGCTTGAAGCCTCTAAATAAAATATCTAGCTTAGACTTTAATGGAAGTAAGAAATCCAAATTAGTGAAACCTAAAAATAGAAGGCCAGTAGAAAGTGGAACATTAGAAAGGCGATCTGCATTTGCCGTGCGGTAAGTGACTGAATTATTTATAAGATGTCTTCTGATAAGAGACATATTCATAAGAACCAACCAACCCTTACATACATATTCATTGTCCCCTTTTTTTTACTAACACTCAGATTCCAGTATAAATAGCTGACATTGCACCAGCAAGTATTTGGTTATTTAAATTTTTCGAATTTGGTTTGCGCAATACTGTACTCAATTTTTACATATTGATGAGTTTATTTGCAGGTTGTTCCTCAAAGAGTTCTGTATAGAGTTTTTGAATAGTTCCTACAATGCGCTAATGCACTATGTCAAGGATGTATTGGTGAGAGCCAGGGCGCAGCAGAATGACGAGTCTTACTACTTGTGGGCTGTCAAATTTTTCATGGAGTTCAATCGCGGTCTTAATTTTGAAGTGGGGCTGGTCAGGTAATGTACCACATATGATTGATATGTATTTTATTTTTTTTATTACATCTACTATTTGTGCCCCTGTATTCACCTGCCCTGTTGATTGATTTAAATGAAATTTTTGAATTCAAAAATTTTCAAAGTCCTTTTTAGTGGATAATTTCCTTAACAAGATTTAAAGTTTGAAATTTGTAAAACCAATAGTTTGGGCTGTGCTGATAAGCGAGTGAGTTAGCTTATATTTTACATTCAAATTGAATAAATAGTCAGTGACCTTTTCCACCAAAACTATTCTACTTGTTCTTATGTGGACTGTTTATTTTGAAAGTGGTGTAAGTCCATTTTTAAAAATATGAGATATCACGAAATTCATGCATAATTTTTATGTATAACTAGTCAGTTTTTAATTTCTTAAAAAAATCAAAATGTTTTATACAACTTAAAATTGGTCTGTAAATGAGATTGCATAAACATCGAATATGAAAGTGGTGTAAGTCCAATTGAGAGTGGTAAGTGGCTTATCACATGGTTGCCGGTTAGTAGTCTGTTATTTCATATTTATTTTTTATATTACGTAGTTTTGCAAATCTGATGTCAACATATGTAAGTGATTCGAAAACAAAATAAACAACTTGTGACTAAATTACAAGCTTTTATAGCTTTTAAATTTGTTACCTCTAGGTATACGTATTATGTATTGGTAACTAAGTTGGCTAACTATTACAATAGATTCGCGGTAACTTGGCCCATCTCATCGACGCCCCTTGTAATTGAGCGTCGCTGACAAGGCGATGAGTTGGGAAACAGGAAATTTGACAAGTTCGTGCTTGTTATTTCGATACAAATATGAACGAAGCTTTGTAATTGTTTCATTAGATATTTCGGTTTTATCTAACTACTCTAATAAACGTAATAAATTAATAAATATCAATTAATATCAACAAATGATACCGATTAATTATTGAGAAGAAGCTCCAAGTCAAAACTTTATACAAAAGTTTTTAAATCTAATAATTCAATAGAGATATTTAGCTCTTTTCTCTGAGTTTGTTTTTCTCATATTTGTTATTATTTACTAAATACACAAAACAAATACGTATATCGTTTTAATCCGACGTTAAGCTCTGCAGAAAAATCTCTAAAAACCACACAAAGGATTAAAGCGAACGGCGCTTTGACTGTAACATATTACCATAAATGAAACATATATACGCCAGATAAAAAACATTCAACCACATATCCCATTTTTCCACTCACTTCTCTTTTGTTTTTTGTTCAAAACCGCTCTCTAAATCTTTCTAAACTATATCTGTTCTTTATTTTTTGTCGATATAAATTAAACCAATGTACGTATCTAGTTTTTCTGCGACTTCGGTGGCCCATCCAGTTATGCCGTAATTACTTTAGATGGTGTATAGTCTGCTTCGACTTCCGGTATCTCGGCTCATTGATCCAAAACGATATTGACCGTGACGTTAAAAATAGAATAAATGCGGGATGGATGAAGTGGCGACAGGTAACCGGCTTAACATGCGACCCACAACTTCCCCTTAA
>DWLR01004612.1:0-11880 GCA_018246295.1 Papilio alexanor hazarajatica | reverse complement strand
AAATCAATAAAAGACTAATGAATTTTTTTAAGTCTTGAAATAAATTTTACTGTGTTTAGAATATATTTTGGTTTGGCACGTGAACAAAGGGCAGATAAATTTCACGCGTAATAAATCACAATTATCCCTTACTAGCGACTGTTGTAACTCATATGACGTTTTGTTATTTATCGCCTTTGAACTCTTGCCACTAGCGGGTAATAAATAAAATGTTCAAGCGAAGAGACGATGCGGTCAGACGATATAAAATATTTTCATTCCATTGCTGAAAATTATCATGTTACACAAATTTACGTGTAATTCATATTAATTTCTATATTTACAATGTCAACAAGACCAATCCTTCTTTCTCAATCTTTGGCCTACTCCGAATAAGATGATCAGCCCAGGATAGGCCGAAGATAAAATAGTTGGATGACCTCGAAAGATATATAAAATATTGAAATGGAAATTAAAAGCCCAAACTACCACGTGGAAGAATTTATTGGACTAGTCCCACCCGGCTGAGGATGGTAATGGTAGTAACCGTGTGATATTGGTAAATAACATATAAGGGTTTCTGCATACTTTAAAACAATAAGTTGAAAAAATTGTTAACATATATCAACATATTTTTTAAATGAAATGGATGCCAACGAACAATGGAGTTAGACCCATTCATGGAGAGAGATCTACTTTCCGTGTTTCAGTAGGTATGTTCTTTTCAATAATATATTCGTGAACATGATGAAAAAAGCTTTTAGCTTATGTTTGCACGATATTACAGTAAAAAAAATACACGTCATCGATGACGACGTATGTGTTTTTTCAAAATGGCCAGCTTTAATTAAAATAAAATGTTCAGGCTTATGAAATTCCCGTAGGAATATAATATATATATGAAAACCTTTAAATGAGTCATGGGAGGGATAAATAGTTAAATAGATTATGGGTTATAATTATATATATATATCTATAATTATAAATTATAAATAGAACAATAATTTGCGATACATGTTTCTTAATATGATGATGTAATAAATGTCGTAAGACAACTTAGGTCTCCAATATTATATGTATCAACATGACTGTCCAATTCGTAAGTTAATGGGTAAACTTTACACTATGTTGAGTCAAACTGTAGAATGTTATTGAAATCAAGGGTCATAGAGTTTTGTATAGTGTAATAAGATTGATGGAGATGTATTAATAATTGTCGTTGGTAAATTTACATAATCCAAGAGCTTGTATAATGCATGTATGGTACATGCAAAATGTAGATGGAACCATTTTTGTTTCTCCCACCATGAAATTTTTAAATTTAAATTAATCTATAAAACGATTGTAGTATGACGATTGTTCCTTTCACAAAATCTCTTAATATAACTTACTTATAAGGGTTAAGAATAACTTAAATACTAACATAACTAATAACCAAGAACTAAATATTTCATATAAATGTGTAAACGAATAAAAGGAAAAGTTTGAACCGAAAATATAGCATAATTAACCAAAATAACAAGGTCTTTCTTCTGTAATTTAATTTTAGTTATTAAAACTAGTTATTTTAACTTATTTAAACTATATTCATTAAAAGTTATCAATATAATAAACACTCGTCATAATAAATCACGAAGTGGACATAGACACATTTTTGTTGTAATAATTGTTGATCCCAATCGGACGAAATTTCCTTGGCAGGGAGACCAGACGG
The DNA here is from genome assembly GCA_018246295.1 of Papilio alexanor hazarajatica. NCBI lineage: Eukaryota > Metazoa > Arthropoda > Insecta > Lepidoptera > Papilionidae > Papilio > Papilio alexanor. The sequence continues at coordinate 10,187 of DWLR01004612.1, read as the reverse complement.
CTCAGGTCCTTAGCATGTTTTTATAGTGGCTTTACGTATCACTATATATTGTACGTACTTATAACAAACTCTATGAACTTCTTTGCCAAAACGTATTAAATTGTGGTCAGCTAGGATTCATTTTCAATTTCCAATACCGTTATTACCATCGTATTATACGATAACTTTAGTGAAAACCATATTTACGATATTTTTTTTGAATGACGCCCAAAAAAAAATATTTGGAAGTTATACATCACCAATCATTAGAGTATTTTACACGCGAACAAGCTATTCAAGACATGTGACACCCGACTTGTTTCGAACGCATTTGGTATAACGACCGTTGTTACACCGCCGCATGTTCATAATGTTCAACATGAAACACATTTTTATTTCTTGTTTGTAACACTTTTTCGGTAAGATTGGAGAATAATCAAATTATGGATGCGAAACTGTGTTCTTTAGTTTCCAGACGCAACTCAGAACGATCTACACCGACAAGCCCAAATCTTTTTATATATGATTTTCGCATTTTTCGCAATCGTCTTTCAATGATTTTATAATTGATGATTTGAAATTTTCTGTGAATCAATTAAATAATTGAGTTTGTAGTTTCCTTGATGAAGATATAGATTGTCCTGTAAATAAATCTTGAGAAATTTTGTTAAATAAGTGAAAGTTATAAATATGCAAAAAGTGTGCGAGTCCACAAACTCCACGCCGTTACGGTACTAATATAGCATTAAAATCACTGTATCGAGGGCTGGGTTACGGATGATGTCATCACACATAATCCAAGAGTTTGTATTATGTATGTATGGTACATGTAAAATATCAATGGAACCATTTTTGTTTCTTCTACCATTAAATATTTCATTTTAATTTAATCTATAAAACGATTGTAGTCTGAAGATTGTTCCTATCTCAAAATCTCTTAATGTAACTTACAACGATAAAGATTCAGAACTTATTATTTCAGATAAACGTGTAATAAACGTTAACTGAAAATATAGCTTGATTAACCAAGATAACAGGGTCTTTCTTCTGTAATATAATTTTAGTTTTACATGTAGATCGAACTATATTCATTAAAAGTTTTGTTTTGTAGAATCTGATGTAATTAATATTATATTTTCAATAAAATGTTTATATTATAAAATCAAAATTAATATCATTGATTGATTTTAAATTCGTATTATCATACCATTTTTTAGAGATAAGAAATAGAACCAAGCTTCATTATCGGTTGCTTCAGTATCGGTTGCCACGATAAAGTTCACAATAACGAATTTTTTTTTATGTCGTTTACAGCCACGCTACGTCTCATTACAAATCGGTCTATCTTCGGAACCCACGGTCCAATGACATTCGAAATTAAACGAGATCCACTAGCAAATATCACCTTCCTTTCTTTAAAAAAAAAAATCGGCTCGGTAATGACGAATTTCTGTGGTAACAAATATTTAAAAATTACACCCGAAGTGTTTACCTCCTTCTTTTTAAAATCGATTAGTAAAATGTTTGTTGCCGCATTTCTTCATGTATAAATATAACTTTATGAAGTGAACATTTCTTAAAATAGGTACTTAAAAGTAGGTACTGACTTAATTTTAACCTGATACGTTTTTAAGTGACGCAGTGAAAATTTAAGGCAAAGAACCGATTTTTGTGGCGATCAATGGGATGACCCTCGTGCAGCAAAGGACTACCATTGGCTGGAAAAAAAAAAGATTTTGAAGTTGAATTCTCAGATCACTAACTCAGCTTACCACATTTAATAGTTTTTATACAATCTAAACTCCTACTCGTGCAGCTTATAAGAGTTAAAAATATCACTCACTAAAATAAACATAATTTTATTTTATTTAAAAAATATGCTCATATTCCTTGCAATCATTTAACGCCACTTCATACTGATGACCTAATTGTCGAAACTTGATTACTCAACAAATTAATTTTCATTATACGCGGAATAAAATTAAACGATGACGTCATGGCACTGACTACTTTAATTATAGCATCGTTAGTCAAACAATAAAAAAACTTTCATCACGAAAAGTATTAAATTTGGCTCGACGTCCTTTGTTATGGAAGAATTAGCGCGTCGTAAAACAAAAAGCTACGTGCGCCTTAGAATATGACAGTATTTCATACTAAGTGATTTATAGCGTATTAAATCATTCAGTCAACTTGCTGTAGTGGATTTCTCGCTTCAGTCGATGACTTCTCTAGACTTTTAGCTGCAGCAGTGGACTTTTCGCTACATTAGTGGACTCCAAACTGCAGCATTGGGTTTTTCTTTGCTGCAGTGGACTTGTTCAAATAATTTAACTGATATTCGCTGTGTTTACTTTTTGCGTGTATTCCTACGATAAAGTAATTATTTGATAGTACTTATTACTGCGAAAACACTCCAGATCCTTCTGGAGGAGACATGGCAGAAAAAAATAACGCGGGGCGAAAGATGAAGATGAAAAAAGGGGACTTTTTATTATTTAATTTTGTAACAAGAGTTTCTAGAAGACACGACATTACCTGATATATTTAAGTCGCAGCAAAGAAGAATCATACCTAAAATTATTGAAAGTATTAGTTTTTGAATTTTCTTTTCTTGTAAAATTAGATTTCAACAATTTTAATTACCGAGCAAGCTTGCTAAGCAAAAATGTATGAGATACATATGTACAATCGAGTTCCTTGGCGGTATTCCACTTTAAAAGTGAAAATTGTTTAAACGTTTCGTACGCCTTAAGACGTTGACGCAAAGACAATAACCAATAGGATGCCACTTTTAAATATGTTAGGATGAAAAAAAGTCGATCCATTTTGTAGCAATAGAGTATTCGCAAATAATGATTTTGTCTGAATGATAGAGATCGCAAAATTTCCCGAGCAGAAAAAAAAGACAATAGCAATAGTCAAAGATATTTAATAAGTAAGGCAATTTTTCTGTAAGTGGAATACCGCCAAGGAACTCAACTGTACATGTAGCTGAAAAATTGTAATGAAGAAAAAGTGAATAGTAAGTAACTCTGAATTTTAACAACCTACAATACAAATAAGCTTCGCACAAAACAAGAAACTACAATAAGTTAGGTATATAAAAACTTAGTTAAATGTAATAGCTCGAAAACGTACGAGTTTAAAAACAAAAGTGAAATTCAGCACAGCTAAGAAATACACCTTAAATGAGATTATGAAATACGATGGACTTTATTCTACAGTATCGTATTACGTTCAAAATATAATCACTAAAGTTTATAATTGTTTATTTAAAACGATCTTTCAATTAATTATTGCAGGAACAAGGCCTGAGGGGATACCGGTTATAAATCTTAGAAGCCAATTACGAGAATAAAACGGAGTGAGCAATTATTAAATACCGCATTGTTGGGTGCCTTTGAATTTATCATGGCTGAAATTTGAGTACAAATGTTTCTCTTTTACATTATAAATTTTAATATGAATTGTAACATAATAACATTTAAAAATACTGTAAAACTATAATAAACAAATAACTGTAAAAGGATAAAACTGTTTTTTGGTAGTAATGTAACATTAATTGTTTTTTTTATTAATTTAAAATTTGCTTAAACTTGGTATAAATAAAGTTTTTAAAAACTTCTAAAGAATTAAAATCACTGTCAAAACTAGCACACAGATGTCTACGACGGGATACACAAAAAAAAAATAGAAAGAACATTTCGCTACAGCACTAATATCGGTAGAATGAGAAAACCGAGATAAACGCAAAAAATGTTTTCATTTTGAGCGGGAAGAAAGGCGTAGAGAGAGAGAGCAGTAAACACTGAACATCTGGTGTTCTCGTGTGCCAATTCAAAGGCTGGATTTATAAAGAAGTAACTGGTGGACGGGTTTTTTTTTTTTAATCGGCACGAAGATTAAATGTTAAAATTGCACTCATACTTAACGGCGAAGATGGCGAGTATTAAATCTGACGACTTCTTATAAATGTCTGCGTTTTTATATTTCTATTATTCTTGAGTTGATTACGATCTGCAATATTGTTTTATATTGTGAAGATTGAAAATATTTTTTTAACCGCCTTCAAAAAAAGGAGGAGCTCACGAGCTCAATTCGCTTGTTTTTTATGTTTTTTACCTCAGAATTTCAGAAGGGGACATTAGCAAGTGGGCCCCATTTAACTTTCAATTTCATTGTATTCAGTTTCCAAGATATACCTAAAATATATATATTCATATGATGAGATTGATGTTCAATGGTTTGTAATGAGACGTTCCGTGGCTAAAAATGACGTAAAGACTTATAAGTATAATTATATAAATTAAAAGTCGGTTCTGTTTGTGTTAAGGAATTTAAAAGATACTTAGACGAATACCGTGATTACGTACATATATAAAAATACGGTTCTTATAAAAAAAAACAATAACTAAGATAATTCTATCCCAAATCCTATGTGGTAATAAATTGAAATAATTAATAATAATTGCATCGGTAAAGTAAATTAATCCATATTTTTGCTAATTCTAAATTTCCAGTAATTACTTAATTATAAACTTTTATACAAAATTAATACTCAGTAGAAGTAAACAATTTAGTTTATACAATATTAATACTCAGTAGAAGTAAATTAATCGAACTATAATAGAATAAGTAAGGGAATAAAGTTAAATAGAGGTTTTATGTACAGACTTATTTCGATAACTTACATTAATGAATAGGGAATTTGTGACTTATTAATACTGCCATAAATAATATAAAAGAAAATAACTTTGCTTAATGTCGTTCTGTAAAACTTTATTACCTACTTTTAAGTAGTCACGTCCAAGGCAATTAATGATATTTCAAATCTTTGACCAACTTCCAATGTTAAATGAGTTACACAGTTCCTGCAACAAATATTTTTAAGATTACATTGTTATCTGGACTTGATTAATGGTTCTTTCGAAATTGCTCGCTTTAAGTTTCATTTCCAATATTTTACGCAGTTTACAAACATTAAAGAATATATGTTAAACTCAATCGGAGACCCAATTCTGTATTCCATTCACATCAAGATGATGGCCTGTATTTGATACAATTATAAGCCATTCTCCAAAATTAATGGAGAATCAAAAAGACGATTTTGTTTTTTATAAGACTAATACCATTCTGGGTCAAGAAAGATACGAATTTTTTCATTAAATGCTAGTAAAAATGTCCAGCCATTTCCTTTCCAAATCCTTTGATGTTTTAGACGGCGAAGATCACTTAACAAGAGACAACCCAATACGCATTACCCAATACGCACTTACAAGACATTACGCCTAAAAGAAACATTGAAAGAGATATCCAAACTGTTCGTCACATAAGAAGATAAATGAGTGAAATTCTCTCGAGATATAAATGTAATGGATTACATCAGATTCATCGAAGTGTGTACATATTATGCACATAAAATAATTACATTACACATTTTGCAACGTTCGATAGACAGTGTTTCCTAATTGAATTGTGAATTGAAAGAGGAGGATTCTTTATTGAGCGTCTGTAAGGGAATATTGAAACCAGTTCGGCTGACCCCGCGCAATCACAGGGCTTTTTATCAATTACGCAAATCAATGGATAGGATTTCCTTTTTTGCGAGTTATTTTACGCTCGTTGAACGTGAATTCAGTCGGGTTTTTATTTTTAAACGATTCTTAGTGAAATGTGCGTACGTTCTCTTGCATCAGCATTACTATATGAAACAATTCTTTTGTACTTTTCAACGTGTATGTTAATTTGCATGAAGAAAAAAGTAAAAGATATATCAAGATAAGGATATATAAGTAAAAGATAGATTTAGATCGTATGCTTCCTTCTATCATAAAAACTGTCATTGTCATAAAATGCTCCGAAATATGATATTTTTAATGTTTTATAATTATTTTATGTACAGTGTACTATATAAAAAAAGTTTGCATCGAATGAAAAATATACGAGAGCATATGTAAAATATTTTTATATACATTTAGTTAATTTTGTAATAAAAACAATGACGAAGTGTATGAGTAACTGATATCCGTTTACTTTGCTCGCAACATTACGCGCCTACCCACTCGCGCTAATGTAATGTAAAGCCGGAGATTGATGTCGCAAAACAGAACACTTACACATATCTGTATATTTATATCAATCGCTATAGTCGTTATCATGCGTGATATATCTTTTGTTATTTCACGTATGGATTTTAGTTACTTTACATTTATTTTGAGACAGATTTACAAAATTGTAAGGATATAGTATTTGGGAAATTCAATTTTTGTGTCTGTTCGAAGTAAACAAACGAGCAAGCGACTTACCTGATGAATAACAAACCCGATGTTTGACCAGAATATCGACTAAAATCGTTTTATTTAAAAGTGATGTTTTGGTAAAAGTAACTAACTGATGTTCATGATAGGAGGCCATGTACAGGTCGACGCAGCATAAGCAGATCTCCCGCGATATGGACCGATGATCTGGCCAAGGTTGCGGCATACACTGGATAAGGACGGCAGGAGAACAACCTTTGTGGTGAACTTTAGGGCAACGTCCGTTTAGCTGTGGACGGTTGTTGGCTGGAGAGTAGAATAATGTCCTTAACGTACCACAATTTTAGCTTATATTTCTTTCATCATCATCGTCATCTCAGCCTATGGGCGTCCACTACGGGACATAGGCCTCCCCCATTAAATTTCCTTACTTAACCAGATTTGTGGCGTATTAAAGATTACTAATAATTGACATATAATACAATAATAACATAATAAATTATTTATATTAAGATTACATACGGGAGTTTACATTTCATCGAATCGAAAAATCATATGAGATCTTGTAATCTTGAAATAAGTTATTTATTATATTATTACCTATAGTGTAATGTTATATGTACTAAGTTCTTAATATATAATAAAAAGAACCAATGTACAATTAGGAATTTTAAGATCAGAACAGAGTCGGAGAACCACTATTAACTTAATTGAAGAAATGTTTGCCTTATCGCTTTTCCAAGCCGACGACTGATTAATGATTCAATTTAACAGCAGAATTCCTTACCTAAAGTCTTAAGAATGCCTTGAAAGCTTTAATGACGTCGAATACATAAAAATAGTTATTGTCGTTTTATGTATTGTAAATGGTGGCCTTAGTATAATACTTTTTTTCTTCAACAATACATTTTGACATATCTCTGTCACAGTTGTTCTGAGTTTTTTCGGCAACGTAATTTTAGTTGTTTTAAGTAAAGTTTGTAATTTAAAACTGTAAATGACATAATTACGAGAACATACGATTTAATGAATTGTAATTAATTATTAAACATACGAAAATGGATGATAATAAATTTCACACTTAAGGTTAAATGTAATTCAAAATATCTTAAATTAACCAAAGTATAAAAATGAAAATAGAAAAATCCCCTCAGTCTCTAAATTATTATAATAATCGAATTATGAAGGTATTATGAGATTAACTTGGTGGTAATACTCCGTGTGCTAAACAGTTATTACTAGACAATGGCCTATTTCATTATTTCAGGTTTTAAAGCAAAAAAAAAAAAAGAAGAGCGAAGTATAAAACGGCTACCCTTACAAAATTTACGTTAAAAAGACACAAAATCCGGGGCTTACGTTAAATTTCAGGAAGGTTTTAAAAAATGGGCATTTTAGGAGCCAACGACCAATTTAATTAATCCTTTTCATATCATTTCTTCTAATTTTAGATGTGCGACCGGATACATTTTTAGACTTGCGTTTGTTATTTTCTTTTAAGCTGGTGTAACTTGATATACGAGAGGCCCTGTGTTAAAATGTATTTTGCTAGGGTTTCATAAAATTATAGGTCGATTTTTTTCTGCTCAGAAAAGCAAATATATAGCAGATACTGAATGCGCAAAACAATGGGAAACTATTTTTTTTTACTTTTACATCATCATTAATATCACCCGAAATTCGAAAAATTAATGTAATTTAATAACTACTATATACTTTCTTTAGATATATTTAATTTGCCATCTTTCGACAACATCATCGCTTAACATCAGGTGGAACTGTGGTCAAATGCTAGTTTATTCCTTATAAAAAAAATATGATTCAAAGATATAATAACAATAATAATACATACTTAAAAGAACAAGAAAAATCATATAAGTCTGCGAAGGCTTACAATGCAATTAGAACATGGAACGTGTAATAGTGATCCAATAAAACATGAAAGACAAGGACTCACTAACAGTGAACATGTAACCTACCGAAAATTTATGATTTTTGAAATTCATTGCTGTTTTCATAAGCAGACCTGAAAACCAGTGCGCTGTAAAAAATCAATGTTTACAACGTATAGCTGGAAAATATGTCGTGATTGGTAGAGTATACTGGAATACTAGGTACATTCAAGGGACTAACCAACCACCGTTCCGTCTAGAGATGGGATATACTAGGTAAATTGGGTACTTAGTATTTCGAGTACGAAAATTTGTAAATACGCGTTCCAATTACTAGATACTAGTAGTATTTAGGAGTAGCGATTTTATGTGTAGTGCTGACGAAAATTTTCTTTGTCTCGAGACAGACGACGAAAGAAAACAATTTGCTCTACACCAAACCGAAAAACTCTCCAAGTTCTACCGGACGATTGAAAAAAAAAACGATTCCCTTAATTCCCAAACCTGCAAAGTCTGAAACTTCTATCAGACAATGACAAAAACAACCAAGTTCAAAGTCTTTAAATCTTAGTAGACGAGCAAAAAAAATTATTCCAAAATACTACATATTTCTACAGTACGTACGTTACTAACACTTTTACAGTATTAAATACTTATAGAGTACGAAATACTTATGCGACATTATATACTTACTCGATACTCGTTCTTTTAGTCCCATGATACTCGGTATTTAGAAGTATTGACTTAAACCTAGTATCAAAACCTGTTCCTGTATATACGTCCCACCTCCTGTTCCGTCAGTAGAGTTAAAATCCCGCGCTGTTAGGATGCGTGTTGATACTTGAGAAAATTTTCGAAACTGAACGTTCGTAATAATATAACATAAAATAACTTTGTGTGAATAAAATACAAAATTGAGTGGAGATTTGCTATTCTTTCTTTTACAAATGTTGTGCTTGTTAAACGATAGCTGTTTGAGGTTTGTGAAATTCTGTTAAGCTATTCAAAGATATTTTTTTGAGTTTGGTTAAATAAAAATGTAAAAGTATTTAATTGGTTCAATAACATTGCACGAAAATAATGCACTTTACATATTTCATAAATTTGAAGAGTTATTTTATAATCTTAATTTACACTAAATTTTAATTCTCTTCTTTTTTTTGAATCAAATTGAAAGCTTTGTGATCATATTTTTCAACCTCTTAATTAACAACTTAATGGTAATGTCTCAATCTAATAATCTTCAGTCTCTACCGCTTTAGTTGAATGTGAATAGTAAAAGTTTACATTACTCGAAATATTTGTATTAAAATAAAATACAGATATCAAGATTTTATACCATTGCTTTTTTGCTCATAAACTCATAGTTAAGATAATTTAATAAATATGATTTATAAATTTTAAAATTTGAATTGATTAGACTGCGTGAGGCCCAACATAGATTGTAAAATGAATCTTAAAATTACTTTCGAATGTGAACTATGTAATTTTATATCTTTAATATCTGTGACATGGTTGGTAACTGTTTCGTTGATTTTTATTGATCAAGATATCGTATGTAATTTTATAAAAGTGTGTATAATTTATTGTAGTGCAATAGTACAAACGATCACTCTAGATCGTTTGTACTATTGCACTAAATAATTTAGGTGTCTTATTTTGATGATTGATGTTTTACCGTGCGATAATTTAATAAAAGTACGTATATGTAGGCGTCATCATGACTTTAATACGGGCATTGAGTTGTAGAGTTCGGTCACTATATCACCTGTGTAACCAAATCTTTCTTGCAAAAGTGTATAAAACATTAGAAAATAAATAAATTTGAGGGAGATTTTTAAATCTTCCTCAAATTATTAAAATAATAATAATAATAATTTAAGAGTCTAAATGAACGATAGCTTGACCAATTTTGAAGAGTGAGGTGACATTCGATTCATATTTTTTCCCGAAGTGTTATACAGTCTGTGGGGTTTATTATTATTCAGTAATATAGCAGTTAGTTTACTATCAAATTAAAAAAAAATCTCTTGTTTTATTTCTTATTTCAGAAATA
>DWLR01004611.1:0-11880 GCA_018246295.1 Papilio alexanor hazarajatica | reverse complement strand
TATATATATATATATATATATAACTAGGTATTTATATATAACACAGGTAAAAATTAAGGAAAGAAACAACTCAGAGAATTGGACGCTTGATTTAATGACACTCGACTTCCAATCATTGATAACAACTACGAGTAAACACTTGAAACGCTGTTAACGATAAATGAGAAAACAAAGCAGTTAAGACAACTTCATACCCATTAAATCTACTTTCCATATTATTTTGTAAATTGTATTATACCGGTTTTAATCCAGATGGCATAAATTTACGTAAGTCTCAATTGGTGACCAGCTACATTTACTGCCACTGACACTACATCCAAACCTTGTTTGCAGCAAAATATATTCCATCGAATTAGAGAAAGAAATTTACATGTTAGCATCGTGGTGTTCCAAATCTTTTTTCATTCATGAGGAACTTAAAAAAATAGCGAAAGTTTTTATCTGCACCAAAGCGTTAGAGTCGTAGTATGATGTTAAATAACCTGCAAGCAGATTTTTATTTAAGTCCAACCGTTAGTTCCTGAGATTAACGCTTTCAAACAAGCAAACTCGTCATCTTTAAATAAAGATAAGTGAGCATTCAAAATTAGATTTCATGTCTTCAAATTTGTAGAGGTCGGTTGTATTTTGGTCGGTTGTACTTTGGTTGATAATTAATCGTAGCTTTTTAAAGCTAATATGCGAGGAGAAAACAATGTACGAAAATAATTTCCGCGTTTGAGCTTTACCTTTCTCCTTTCTCTAAATAAGCCGTTCTGGGATAGTAAAAGTAATATAAAATATAAATACAAAATCTTATAAAAAAATTTGTGATGTTAATTGACTTCAGTGTATTTTACAAAACGTTGTTAGCTTGTATCATTAAGAAAGGCGAGATAATACGTCACGTTCGCCTTGAGCGGTTACTTAAGATGTGGGTCCGCGTCCGCCCTTGTCTTATTAACAGATCTCTGCGTTAAAATACTTAAAATAATGTCACGGATAAGAATTAATTTATTATTTCATTTCTTATTAGATCGTTTATTATTTCTTATATTTTTTAAAATGAGTCCAGTTATTCCAACTTCATACAGCAAAATAAGTTCTTATCCTTTGCAATTTGCTGCCATGTCTTAGTTGATTTATGATTTTGTTGAAGTAATACATTGTTCCCAATGTCGCAGAAATACTATCGTTTTCACACAAAACAATGCACTCAGAATATATCTGCTATTGCACTAATTTCGTGCATTTATTCAAATCGAATGTAATGGACGTTTTTAAGGCGTTCAAGGAAAAATGTTAGCTTTTTCACGCGTGACTTAGGGGATTTTTTACAGCCGGATATTATAAAATGAGGTCTTGAGAAATTCCTTCTTCTAAAAAGTAATTTGAAAATTTACCTTTACCTTCCTGACCGTCAAAACACGTGCATAATAAGGTTGTATTTTGACACACTCGTATATACACCTAATATAATATTGAACATTAACAAATAGAATAATTAATTCATCCATTAAATTTTAACCTTTCAAGAATTTATTATCGATTACAGTAACCCTGTAAACTCTTTTTAAAAAGGTTTGTACTTTTGAAAACGATGCGTTAATTACACTTATTACGTCAAACGAATTACTTAAAATAATTGTTAACAGTAATTATTCACATTATATCTCTCTACCTTCGAACTATACTTACCGGGCTTGCGCAGCGATGTGTGTCTTGGTCTCCAGTCTACGGCCACCTTTCAACGGTATCTGAGCTGGCCTATAGGGCGCCAGCTACTCGGTGGTCCGAGTTACGCTTTCTTGACGATACGTCACCCATCCTCAATAGGCTTTGACTTCCCCCATTACGTTCGGTTCGCCTATTAGCCTTTAGATTTCCAGTCTGTGTCGAGTAATCAAACTTCCATCTTTCATTCTATTTCATTCATTTTCTTCAATCATGATTTTTCTTTCCAACACTATAAGTCTTTAAAAAAATTGACGTGTCTGAACAGTTAAAAAAATTGTTATAGAATATAAAAAAAATAATATAGTATGTAGTAGTAATAAAGATGAATCTTTTGATTCGATGGATACGATTGATTACTTATTAAATACATGATTATTTTGAGAATATATGATTTTAAAAAGGAACTCATTTATTAATATTTAAATTCTAAATCCACGACTAATTCGACTAAGTCAAATTTGCTTTATGATTAATGGTTGCGTGTACCTCATCATAACAGTAGAATTTTTTTCCATTACAGTTTGCTTTTAAGAACGAACCAATTATTATTATTGGAGTTTAGTCTTCATAATTATTTTTCCTGGTGATCTTTTATTTGGTTCAGCAGAAAAAAGAAATAAAAGATTTTGTTATAATATGTTTATAGAGATTTCTCGATATTACATCTAATCAATGTGGAAAGAGGCTATGGCATTCTCCTTCGTGACTTGGTGTCCTTCGAGTTTAACAAAGGCGACAAGGCAACACGAAGCGACGTGATTTGAAACATTGCAATAATCTCAAATAGTCTTTTTGAATACAACACTTAATAGAGTAGGCTAACTATCATTACCAAAACATTTAAGATAAATGTAAACTAGTAAGTAAGAAGCGTTTAAAAGAATACATAAAACGGAATGGTTGAATGGAGCGGAACAAGTTTTTATTTCTCTTTACGTCGCCGCTTCAAAACTTTATTAAACACTTCTCGGCTGAATTGATTCACAATCGGAGCTACGAGTACGATACCAAAATCGCTTTTGTAATTTAATTATATTAGTGATCTGACTGCACTGATCGAATTACAGTTTTAATTTACTTCTACGTAATAGTAATTACAATCGAATGCTTGGTAAACGAATCTTTTATTGAATCTTAACACATATTTTTATGAAACAGTACAGTCTAGATATATTCACATATGAAATATAGAAGTTGACACCAATTCTCGGCTTAATAAGTGTAATGCCTAGTTAGCTAATTGAATATTGTTGTGAGATATATAAAACTATTTTCAAGTTATTTTTTGGATATGTACATTTGGTGGTGTGGTGGTCACGAAAGAAATAGGAAATGGGAACTAGGAATTAATAGGAAATAAATTAATAGAAAATAGAAATTAATTGTTAATTTGCTGTGATTTCTAAACATACACATCATGTTATTTATAAAATTTGACTTACATTTGCCCTACTTATTTCATATTTTGTGTATATAATATTATGATTGGGCCCAAGTATTCTAGCTTTCTTTTTTCACACAAACCTTGATTTTAATTAATAGAAAAAAACATTATAGAGAATAAAGTATTAACATACTCAAAATAAAACTATTTTATTAGTTAGTGATTCCAACAACTCGAGTAGAAACGTTCAAATTTGATTTTACTCTGAAATGATTCCAGATAAGTGTTTAAACAGCTATAAAACTTTGAAAGAACAATAAAATTGGACATTATCTTATTCTATGCACAGATTCTTGTAATGGACCATAAAGTTTACATTCTATTACATTTGACAGCAAAGGGCTAATGCCTTTTTTAACAGTGATGTAACGCAACCGATGGATTTTAATAAATATAATCTAAAAGTTCCTTCAGGTATTATGATGAACAACTTAATAACGATACCTTATTTTCTTATTTTTATTAAAGAAGTTAATGCATTTATCAATACAAATTTTATTAATGTTTGATAACCAAACTAAGTAAAGTATAATTGGTCAATGTCAATTGTTGAATTTTAGAATCGAACCACCAATTATATGCAATACTAATCGTATCCTAAGCTACTCGTTTAGTCAGATAAGAAATCAGATATAATAAATTCGTTTAAATGAAGTAGTTTCATTCTCAAATTTACAAACGTTAGTGTGTACATAAAAATGTTTTTCACATATTCTTTATATTTTATTTAATAAAAAAAAACTAAGTTCATAGATGAACTTGTTGTTAACACAGTTGTGAACAAATAACAATTCAGTCATATTTAAAATCTAATCAAACAAAGGATCCTGTGACACGAAATTAGGAACATCTTAAGTCGGTACTGAACTATAGATTTGGCCTCAAAGCATTTAACTCGATCCCTAAGTTACTGACGTAATGACGAAATCCCAATACAGGTAGTGCAGACAGAGTTTAATTAAATTGATACCAAACTGTTTTGACTTTGCATGCACAAAAACAAAGAAACTTTAAATTCTAAATTATACCTTTGAATCCGCAAAACAAACTAGAAAAATCTTGAGATGTTTAATTAAAATCCAGCAACTACTTACTCCTCTGCCTCATTCCCAATTGTGGAAGTTGCGAAGAAATGCTGAGTATCATCTCGGATTCATTTCTATTTCATCTGGACCACATTTAAATATTGAGATCAAAAAATGTACAATTTAAAAATCTTAATGCAATCTTTATATACAAAGGTGCGAATTAATATTAAGCAAGTCATAATTGGCAAAAATAAAAGTATACAAAAAATGTGCCACTAATGTGTAACATACATTTCAAAGACGAATATTGTCAACTTTTTTTTGAGATATTTATAAAATACGCAAGACTCGAATCGATGTAAAAAGAAAACACCATTACACCACGGTCAGAAATTAACAATTCCCTCTTTGTTTAAGGGTGAGTTTAAAGCAGAATTTTCCTCATGTACCTTCCCCCGTGTATATCAAATAGGTCAGCTATGGAATTGAAAGGCAGTTTTATCCTATTTATGCCCACCATAAAATATTTATAAGCAGTCTTGTGAACGTAAAAGCTTTCTTTATGAATATGACGAATGGACACGTTTGGGACTGACTTTTTAAAAGTTTTATATGCTATATACTATTGTTGACAAAGTAAAATATTATTATTAATAAACGTAATAACGTTTATTTTACTTTGTAACGTATACACTAGGTGTTACAAGATCGGATAATAATTAAGATGGCTTGGGACGAATACAAATATTAGTAATCTGACATTTTTCTATGTTTTCAAGTAGCAAAAGGTTATGTTAAGTTTTGTCTAAATTTAAATTACTTTGATCATAACACACATCACACAGATCAACACAACTTTAACGTAAATTATTTTTATAAAACAGTTCCAACTACATATCTTTAAAGTAACTACAAATAATCAAGATTTCTGTTGTTATTACATTTTCCGTAATCTCATATAGCTGTTATTTCTTCTTCCGTCGCAGAGGGCAATTTTGTCGCACAGGGGAGAAACCAGGAAGCCGCAGGTAAACAGGAATTAGAAGTGCGAGAATATATACAAAAATTTCATCCTGTTTACTTTCAATTTAATAAACATTTCGTAACTGAGAATGAATATTACATAACCTTCAATAATTGACTACAATTGTTGTTATGTATAATAAGTAAGCACGTTGTGAAGAAGTTTTTTTATCATATTATCAATAAATTCGTCGAAATAACTATTGTCTTATGATTTCACCGGTACTTATTCTGCCCTGCTGAGCGGATGTGCTTAAAAATATATAAGCTTATTTATTAAATGTAATGATAGACACTATGATGAAAGTCAAAGATTAACCAAACAGACTGTTTTATTAAACGGTATACGTAGAAGCCTTTGTTACAATGTTAAAGAAATGAAAAATCACTCGAAGGTCTAAAGATAAAAAAGATTCTTAATAAATTAATATCAATAAGGGATCAAAGAGATTTTACTTTATGCTTTTTAAATATAAGAACCTCTGAAATGATATTTACCATCTCTATATTATTTAATAATCCACAACGGTGTTCAAGATACTCAATGTTAATATTTATGTGTTGATATATAAAACTTTGATTGAATATTACATAGATACATTTCTAGACAAAGAGATTTAAGTTAGGATTTATCCATACCTAAACTATAAAATTAGTAAGTTTTACCTACTTAGTAATTGTACAGTTTGGTTTACAAATGTTTTTTTTTTTAACACCAGCCGGTTATGTACAAAAGATACTTCTTTCCAATCTGAAGAAGGTTATCGACCACCTTCATCGATAAATATTTATTATACTAAAGCTAGTTAACTAAGGTTAAAGATAAATGATGTTGAATTTTAGTATATCTATAAAATGTTTATTTAGAAAGTGATCATCACATCATGATGTGCTGAGTTCTGATTTGTATTTTATCGTAATAATCCAGTATAATATCTCTTCTGATTTTTAAGCCATCATGATCTGCAACGCTACTGGATGGACATCCATCTCCAAGGAGTGTGTCTCCGCAGCTATGTAGCTTTGGTGATACTAAATGTGTGCATACATGCTTGTAGCTTGCGTACAGACCCTGCACCGTGCATTGATGCTTATTGTAAGGCAATATGGCGTCATATGATGGTTATATGGTTGTTGGCGGCACTCTAACCTTAGCGTGGGTGCTTATTGCTTGGTCAGTAATGCGTAGCGTGGTGGTTAAATTAGTTGCTGCGGCACTCGTAGCCAGAATATGATGCTTGTTGTCAATAAATAATATATCTGATGAATCATTATTGGGTCATTGAGCCTATGTGGTAGTCTCTTTAGTGTCTATCTAAGCTAACCTACCATCACCACCACCTCAGCCTATGATTGGAACAGGGTTGGCGATCGCAGTATGTTCCTAAGAAAAAGACGCTGCTGCCCATTCTCCGGTGTTCTTTACATCCAGACACAAGACAAACAGACATGTTCATGCATACAAATGTTTGTCCTGTGTGGGAATCGAACCCACAACCAGTGGCGTGAAAGGCGAGTATCTTACCACTACAACCTAACCTAACCTGAACATATTCCATACAAAAAGCCAATAACACTTTACGATGGAAAATATATTACATTGTGATCGCCCACCATTCTGTTTACATTACACAATAGTAAAAAGATATAAAAGTTGGTAATATAATATTTCACATTTCCGCTGCTCACTGTAAATCCTAGTCCCCCGCGTATGTATACCCCGTTCCCAATAATCTTATGATCCTTATTTACCGTCAGGCCTGGAGTCCGGGTGCGGTCGCGTCCTCACGTTCTTGGGCCGCAACATGTGCAAAAATATCTTTATGATTTCATACAAAGGTCGGAAATGATTTTTATTTCACGCTGTTACGACTGATCGTGCGTTCAATTTGTAACCCCAATTAGTTAACTTTTATTTATGTAATAAATAAGCACTCATGTTCATAAACCCGATTACAACGGGCTCGCAAACACAGATACTGGGAGAAGACTGGTGTTGTGTTTGTTTTTCCAATGAATCTCGTCAAGAACGTTTGAAATTTTGTCTGGAAGTTCATTCATATGGAGGGGAAATAATAATGGTTTAGGCCGGTATTTGGATCGGTGGAAGAACTGATCGCACTTAGGTCAGGGGTTACTGCGTACCTAATTTTTAAATAGTTAAAAATATGCTTTATCCCTATTTACTACTACTATTTTGATGTGTGTACTATTAATACAATACAAAGAAGGTATTCCGTCATAAAATTATATTACACTAAAAAGTTTTCCTACGGAAATCTAGATTGAAAGTTAACAATCCTTTGTACTCGTTTCGTTTGAAGATTTAAAACGAAACGAGTCTTTGGAATTAATATTTCTACTCCCACGTTCGCTCTATACCCTCACACGAATATCGAATCGATCAATAACAGTCTTTGTAAGGTTTTGAATCCTTTGAAGCCTGTTTTTCATCGTCTTTATAGATTTAAATCGTTACAAAAACCGAAAGTGCTAAGTTTATAAAAATGATATTGGAACAATATCATTTTTATAAACAATATCCATCCATCTATATAAATAAAAATCAATATTTCTATATTTGCCCTCTATGCGTTCCTAAGCCAGATTTATCAGATTGTGGTGAAATTTTGTTGGGGTGTTTTGAGGACTGCGAGGGCTTCTGGCCAAAAAAAGTCTATATTTATATTATTTAAAAAGTTTTTTTGATTTTAATGAAACTATTTGCACTATCATGATGTTGCAACGTAAGCCAGGTCCAGCTAGCTAGTAACTAATATCATTATAAAAGTCCTCCGCCACTTCTGTCTGTCTGTATTCGTCTGTTTGCAATACACTCAAAAACTGCTTAATGCGTTGTCCCGCGGTATTCACCAGTAGACTGAGTTATTCGCGAGTAAGATTTAGGTACATAATTCATTAAGGTTTATGTAAATTGATTGAAATATGATGATAATTGCTGAAATAGAAATGTCGGAAAAAATCAAAACGCTTGAGAGCTTTTATCAAAAACGCTGCTGCAAAGGAATTAGCTTTGAGATATAACAAAATAATTTGTTCCATAAAAAGTACGCGATAACACACACACACATATATATATATATCCCTATTTCTCTATGGCATTGATTGTTGAATAAGCCATAGCCCGTTACGTGATATGTCAGAAAATAAATAATAAGTATATGTAATATAATCTGCTATCCGTGTGAAGCCAGGGCGGGTACCTAGTATTATATTATTTGAAAATTATGAACTAAAATAACTATGATCGTCTTGTGAAGACAAAGCGACGCCCCGAGGTAATTTGTTACGCGAGGTATAAGAACCACTTATAAACTAAAAAAAAATATTATGGAACACTTCTTAAAATAAATAATTAATTAATATATGAACTAACTTAAAATTATTTCTTCTTTCTTGATTTCTTTCTTTCTTTTTATTCGTCATTTAATTTTTTACAAAATAAAATACTCTTACAAATTATCGTTAAAAAACTGGTCTGAAACGCTAAGTCGATTATCCTTTAGTATCTACATATATATATATATATATATATATATATACGTGACTGAATTAAAAAATGAAGAAATACGACACGTTATAATTATGTAATCTCCCTTAAATCGAGATTATAAAAAATATTAATGTATCTTGGATTAGAAAATTTACAAGAAACAAACAAAAATTTTAGTTGTTGTGGGCCATAGCATTAAATCTATGATCATTTGTAAACGTCTTATATAGACAATTGAGATTCTAAAGGACGTTTTTACTTTTCCCCGAAAAGGCAACAATAAGTTAAGGAAGCCCACATCACTATCGTTGTCTACAATAAATGTATGTACTTTTCTTTGTTAGGGCATTCAAAAGAAATCTGTTTTAATAATATCTATATATACAGTTACTTGAATAATATCATAATGTTTGTCATATGCAACTTATATACTAAATTTAAATTTCAGTTTATCATTTTAAAATTGATATTAATCGTTTCTTGTACTAGCACCTACGGACTTACGTCAATATTATGTAACAATCCTTATATCCTTAGTAGTAAGTTGAGATCAAAGTCTTGGAATTCTTAATCTATGGTTGTGAGTCTTATATTGTCTTAAACAATAATAAGCTCGCAGGGGCAGGAGTTATAATCTGTATCATATATTAAAGCGATATCTTGCAATACTACCAAGGTAAAGGCACGATATACGTACATACATATAAGATTGGTATAAACAACCTACTAAAAATACACAAAGTTGACGTAGAAATACATCGACTTAACCTCCTTCCCATCTTTCCCTCTTTTACCCTTTAAATATAACTACGGAACTAAGAAATAATACAGGATAGATGGCCTCGTCAAGAAAAATCGATAATCTTATTTGTGATTGATTTTATGCGTAGTGTAAAAATTTTTTAACATTTTCTTGAATAAAATATGTTATACCGCTGGACTGGAAGAACACGTAAAAATATTGAATCTAAAATATTCTCTTTAAAACTAAATGTGATATTACTACCTCAACAAGCGAATATAAAATAATAATATATTACAGCTTTTATCGCTGTAGATAGGTAGATAGCAATTTTCGATAAAAACTTTACGGTATCCCGTAGTTAATGACTAATCAATTTGTAATTTCTACACCCTTTATTTAATTCCAGCTTACCGCAGTAATGTAAATATTTTTTTTTAATATCGCATTGAAATATTACATTCTTAAATCACCACTGGCATGCAATATTGCCTGACAAAACAGGTCGTTTACAATAATAAATAAGAAATGCGTAATTATACACAAAAGAAATGTAACTGCTGAATAAAAGTTAGAGGCTTTTTACCAAAAACTTTTTGCTCATGTTCACTTTTATTAATAGTTTGCAGTGTAAAAATAATTTATCTGAACCACCATGAGCACGAATATTATACAATAGAATAGGTATGTTAATTAGGACTAGAGAACTGTGCTATGCACTTTTTACTATTGCCGTCAATGATGTAGAAAAATGTAAACCATCCAGCCGAGCTTACTGTTCGGCTGACACATTTTGTGGCCTTCGAACAAGCGGAATAAAATTGAAAAATTTTGGTTAATACTGTCGTGAAAAGTAACAATTTACTTTACTTGGATCTCTTATTAGAATGTTAAAGTGGAAATATTTGAAACTATATGTACAACTTATAACCATCAAGCATTTTCCACAATTCAATTCAAAATGTAAAACCGTCCTTCCTATATAGAAAATGGTCACCTATTCAGTACCTCTGTTCACGATAATGTCGACAGTCCCATTAATTCCTCTTGGTGATCTCTTAAGCCAATTTTAAAGAATAAGGAAACTACCATATACAGATTCGTTAAGAAAAAATGATTCAACATTTAAAATTTAATAAAAATTATACAAAGTTCGCATAGGTTTAAAGACTTTAACCTTTTTCATCAACACTGTCTTGCAAAGGTTTTGCCTAAGCATAAAATTTTCAAATCCTTGTGAACACGGCTTATATTGGCAAAATGCTTACACTAAGTTTTCCTAAGTGCGGTCGTCGGTTCTTGATCTTCTATTACGAGCTCCTTCTAAGTTCACATCACCTGTATAGGTCAACTATAAATCTATAAATTTAAAAACAAACTCTAATGTATGGCAATAATTTTATTTTATATATTATAAGGAGGAAAATGAACACGCAGGTTAACAAATGCTAAATGATAAAAGGCAAAGTTACGTCATTCAGCGTTGCTATTTTTAAAAAGTAAACGGTCGATCCATATTTCTGATCTTTTTTGTTAGTCTAACAACCCAATGGCTTATAATAAGTTCAAAATTACAATTAGATTTTTATACAACGGCCTAGTGAAATATTATAAAACAATTGTTCTTAAACATTTTATATTAGATATTTATTTTAGTTATAAAGCTACATTTATTTATGCGGAATATAAATTAGGGTACGTTTCCTTGTAATAGAATGATAACACAGTCATCAGTTCTTATTTACCCTTCATGCCCTTCCTTTGGGTTGGACATTTTAGAGGTAGTGTTTCTCTTTATAGCAAATAACTAAAATATCGTTGAACCTCGCTTCTTTTAATATATTCGACATGTTTATATATGATAGAAAGATATAAATAACTACGACTATATTTGTTTAAAAAATTCCTTTAAAAGTCTACATCCGATCTAAAGTGATAAACGGTCGTTTATAGTTTCAGACACTCTTTACAATTATTTTAGTTCTTGTAGTTTAGGTTACTTAAAAGTTGTCAAAATCATGGTCTCAGTTTACGAATGCGTTCGACGCAATCGACCACAAAGCTGTTCTTTATGAAACCACCTAAAGCTTATTTATTATTCTCCTAGGAAGAATAAGTAATTATTCATTTTTTATGATTCTACACAGTAAACAAAACACGGCAAATTAATTAAAGATGACTGTAGTCTAATTAAAATGTAATTAGCGTATGAAATGAGTGAATCTCTTTTGTTTTGTAAAAGGTTAATTTAAAATGAGGAGAAATATTATATTGAAGCAGCCATGTAAAAACACTAAACATTTTTGATAATACACCAGTAATTACAATGGTATACCAAAAGTCAAGCAATATAATTATTAAAGTCTTATAATAGAATATAATCATCAAATTAATATATATATATATATATATA
>DWLR01004610.1:0-11880 GCA_018246295.1 Papilio alexanor hazarajatica | reverse complement strand
GGCCGGCCGCCTGCCTGACGCCAACCCTCCTTGGGAATGTAAAATGTATTAAATGATACATTTAAAAATGGTTTACCACTCGGAATTATCACTACAAAATTTCTTACAAGAAAAACAATTAAATATTCTTATATAAAAAAAATTAGACCAAGTTAAATCGACCTAGTTATTTCAAGAGTTAAGTACGACAGAAAAAAAAATAATTTTATTGTAAGTATTTTTGTATTTTTCTGTGAATTCATTTTATAGATTTATTATCGTAGAATATAAATGAGATAACATTAAAACGATCTTATAGGAAAGAACATAGACAACTAAGATGTTAGTCCACATCCACAGGTTACGGGTTTGATAAACAGGCAAGAACACACCTGCTATCTCGGTCAAATCTGAGTGGTTAAAAATATAAGAACTTATTCTTTTAAGCGGTGTAACATCAAATATGAGCACTCTGGAAATAAATATGAGTGTATTTTTACGGTAACGAACGTTCCACATTCCGAATATTTACAGAATGGTGTACATTCTTAATTTTTCAACCTCTTCAGTGCCTAATAAAGAGTAAACGTTCTATAAACGCGCAATAAACTGTGTGGCTGCTGTCGATCGTTCTCGTATATTATATTGAGCAAGTTTTCAAGTAAATCGCGACGTTATGTCACTTGTTGACGTCGCCTGGCACCGTGTCAGCTTTTGTTTGGTATTTATTTACGCATCGCCACCGTCCGATAAATACGTACGTGTTTTCTTGGCAGTTCTCCCGCGCCGACACACTTTATGGTGTATTTTTACGATTAACCGGAAACAATCTTTTACACTTGTTACATTTTCTTCAGATGTTCTCCTCACTCAGTGAAGATATTGTTTAATTATGTTTATCTTTTCCTTTTCTCTGAAATTTTATATGTTTCACTTGTTTATTGATTGAATAAATTTCACTTTGTCTATGTTTTACTTTAGGAAGCCTTTATCAAATATATATTTGACGTAAGTAGTATGAGATAGACATTTATTTTAAAAAATAACGTAATATTTGTCAATGACAAATAAAATTAACGTGAGGGCAGGTTGTAGTGTAGGTATGATGAGACGAGGCCGAAATGTTATTCGGAAGTCACGTTTCATCGGTGACGGCCTCGTCTGAGGTACGGGGATGCAATCGATTGGTGTTGCCCCGGCGACAGCTTCCCGGGCCAGCCCAATACCTCATACACACATACAACAAATAGCTTTTATCTTTATTGATTCTAAAATACAACTACGCTTTTACTAACCATTTGTGTATCGTGTTCATTCACTCATTTCGTAAAAACTCCAACGAGCGATTTTAAGTTTCTATCCTACTTAAAATCTCATGAAGACTTTAATGGATTTGCTAATTAATTTGTGTTTTTAGACGAGAAACTTTTTAATGTCGCGAAAATATTTGTCCTTGTATAAGCGCTGACACGGCAGACGGCCGCGCGAGGGCGAAGTACGCTCAAGGACAACCTGCGTGTAACGACCCCGACTTCAAAAACTTTACGCTCGATATGTACCGCTTTCGAGTTTATACGGCTGAACCGTTTTATATGAGTTGTCATTAGTTCACATAAACACTTCATAAATTTTCGTCATAAACAACAGAGTTTTTCTTATTATTTTCAGACGGTGCGCAGCCGAAGTGCAGATTATGGACTACGGTCTCAATAATGTATTCGAAGGGATGCGCCAGTATTTTATGGGGCTACCTAAACAGGCTCAGTCCGAAGGCAGTGGTCAGCCCGTCTGGCCGACGAGTGCGCCACCGCCGGAAGAAGGAGCACCTGCCTTATCTGGTGCCCCCGCGCCCTCGTCCCGGCCGCCCTCTGCCGCCGCCGCGCCGCCGTCGACGCCTGGGCCCACTGTGATCGCACCCCCTCCCCGGCCGCCTTCGGAGCCCATAGAGCCCGAGCCCCACATTATTCATAAAGCGACTGTTATGCGCGAGGCCGCCGAGAAACGACGAGAAATGCCGGATCTAGACGATGAAGAGGAGCAGATGGGGGCATTATCTCCGCCGTCGCACATCATCCGCAAGCCCACGCCGCGCACGCTGCCGTCCCCAGCGCCCGCGCCCGCCGCGCCTTGTCCGTCTCCGGCTCGCCCTCCATCTGCGGCGCCTCTCACGCGTCCGACGTCTTCTGAGCCGCAAATGGAACAACATGGACAATACCGACAATCCGTTCATCGGGTACAAACTCCAACGGCGAGGCCGTCGGATCCATATACCCCGAGCAGACCGCCGGATCCTTACTCATCCTCGCGACCACCAGAATCGTTTGCCCGCTTCCCGTACGAAGCGACAGTACATGAAGGTGGTCGAAATTCGCATGGGCCACCGATAGCATCGCCACAGCCGGTCCCCGCACGTCACAGTCCGACGACCTATGCAAGACTTTCCAGTGTAATGCCGCAACATGCCGCTGCTCGTTTACGTGAGTCTGCAGTTCAGAGCCCACCGTCGTCTCGTTATCCTATGCAACCTGCTCAACCACCACCACCGCACAATGATCGTGTTCCACCGATACATCATCCGCAAGCTACGCCTACGACACAGAGGGTCGCTTTGGATGGACGCTTGGCTCAAGCTTACCTACCTGTAGTTCATCGTCGTGAATCTTCTTTGTCGCGAACTTCTCATTATGAGAGACATCTAACTATTCCGGCACGCAAATATGATCATCAACAATCGTATCCAGGGTACAGACCCGCTCTTACAACGCCGCAACCGATGCAAAATCATCGCGTTGAGACGCTTCCTCAATACAAGCATAGTGGGGCAGAGGGCTTGAATACACATTATACAGTGAGACCAGTGGAACGCGCGCCGACTCAACCCCAACCGCTTGGCAATGAGCCCACGCGAGCACAGCCGCGAGTAGATTTTCACGGAAAAAATAGATCTGTCGACACTAGACCAGGTTATCATTATTCCTCACCGTCGACATCTAACGTACGATATGCACCTAGTGCATCAATGCCAGCAATTCATAATAATCCTTCACTTCAACCGAGATCATCGTATCGATCGGCGGCTGTCTCCAAGACAAACTACAATTATTCGGCAGTAAATCAAGTTCAGAATTCACCTTCTCGGTCTTCAATAAAGGCTGGATATGGTAATCAACAAACAAGAATGACGGTTTCTGTGACTTCTATAGTGAATGAATTGAATCAGACTAAAAAAAGAGAGTCTCCCCTTGATTTATCCGTAAAAACTGTTAAAAACTCGGCTGATTCTTCTACTACACAAGACGACGCTATTGATTCGGCATCTTATGAAGGTAAATCGCTTTCATTGCAACCGCGTCCAACTTCCAATAGTCGCCAAGTGCCGCCTTTACCGGGCTATGTTGTATCGCACAAAGTTGATTTTGCGCCTGATTTTAATCAATATAGAGATAGAAATACAAATCATAATTGTGGTACTGCTCCGCAACCAGTGCGTTACAATGGGACTTACGAGACTGCAAGACCTGTTGCCGAGAAAATATCGTATCCTGAATCTCGTCAACATCTTTACTCTGATCGTAGTAAATATAATGGTCCTATTCAGTCTAGAACAGACTATGTTCCTAGAATAGATCTCACAAGATCAGTTGTTGATGAAAGACAGACAGAAAGAATACGAGAAGATCCCCAAATTGTAATGGAAGAACGAAAACGTCCAGCTGGACCCATCCTAAGTAACATTCCGGAAAAATTAGTGAGATATGAAACATGGACTTCAGACAGCCGAATAGAACGTCTGAGCCAATCGGCACGCGAGCAACATGAGCTAATGAGTCGACCCGTGTATAGTTACAGCAGTCATAAAAGATTTGAAGCTTATCAGAACGATCAAAAAAGAGTTACAGCATCAAATATTTATCGTGAGCATCACCCTCATACAACTCAAAGACACAGTCGTACCTTATATCCAGAGAAAGTTAATCGTGAAGTAAATGATTATCAAGCTCACTACCACGATAGAGTTCCGTCTAGTAGCCGTCATGTAATACAGAAAATTCCGAGCCATAAAGATGTACATCACTTAGATATACAAAACGGTCCTGCAAATAAGAGCGTTTTAAGTATATTAAGAAATAGTTTAGAGACTAAACAAACGGGATACGTCGAAACGACAAGACCTATTCGACAAATATCCGATGTCATTGTCCTTGATGACATAGATGATTCTGTTATAGAAATTACGGATTTAACTAAAGATGGTGAAATGGAACCGACTAATAAAAATAAGCCGAAAAGTCAATCCAACCAGACTAATCCTATACTTGGTCACCATATTCAAATGCCAAAAGCCGTAGACTCTATTGCTCGTGATTCTGACTATCAAAAGTGCGATAACGCCGAACCAAAAAGTAAATCACCTGAAAACGATGTCGCCGCAAGAATACGCACTAAGGCGGAATTAAAAGTAATGCCTCCGTCTCAAGATAGTAACCAAAAACAAGACAAGTCTTCCGATTCCGATTCTGAAAAGGTAAAATTACTCCCCAAATCTCAGAAACAACACTTATTTAATCAAATAAGAGAAGATAATTTAAGATTAGAATCTGTGATAAAAAATGAAAAACCTACTGATAAATTTATATCTGAAGTTAAAGCGGAACCCATGAATATCGATGAGATAGAAAAGGACGCAGTAGCACCAGTTAAGTCAGAAAATATTTTAGTAGGCTTAGAACCTGAACATTTTGCACCGTTAGAACAGTCATCACCTGAAGACTTAGACTGGGCTAATGCTTGCGATAGTTTCATGGAGCAACTCAAAACAGGTTGTTTGAGAAAAAAATCAAATAGTAAACGAAATGATACGCTAGATTCTGAAATTGAAGTAAAAATCCCCCAAGTTGTAAAAGTCGAGGCAGACGAAACCACCACTGATAAAACTCAAACAAATTGTACGTCGGTAATTGAAATTAAGCAAGAACCTATTGATGAGTTTGAGAAAATGGAGACCGAAATTAGTGATATAACTATTAACGAAGAATTTAGTACTAAAATTTCGAATGGAATTGAAAGTAATGAGAATGGTGGGAATGAAGACGAAATATGCGATGATAAACCTTCCAAATTCAAAACGCAAGGAAGAAATAAAACAAAACAAGAAAAGAAAGATGCTTTACCGACATTATCTGCAACACCCGAGAAAAATGATAGCTCAATAAAGACGATAAAAGAAGAATTGGATTCAACTGATGAAGATGAACCATTAATAAAAAGCAAGATAATGAAAGAAAAAGTCCAGAGAGAACTTCAATACCAAATGTTAAGGGATTTATCAGAAAAATCTGTGTATGTGAAGCTAGAGTGTTGCGACGAACAAGTAAGCGGAAGTAGTAGAAAATCTACAGAAACCATATCCAAAGATAAAGTGGAAAAAGCAAAGGGGAAGACTACTAGGCTTATGTCCAATAAAATAAAAGGCAAATCATCGATTACTGAGTCTAAAAATGAGAAACGAAATGATAATTCTAGTTCAGATAGTGAAGATGACATGAGTGTTGCGAGTAGACTTCGCGTGCGTAAAGTCAATAAAACCGATGACAATAAAAACGAAATGATAAACAAAACTCCCACAAAGTCATCTCAATCAAAGAAACAAGATACAAGCAGTGCAAGTAATAGCTCAACGCCAATTCGTAAACCTGGTTTTGGGGATGGCTCTGATTTTCATCCAGGATGGGAAGATGAACTATACAGATACAAAAGATCTCTCCGCATGCCTACGAGGCTTATAGCCATTCCTCGTGGAGGGTCTGGGGAGCCATTTGCTAAAGGCTCAGCTAATTTATTTACACGGGGTTCAACGTCACTTCCAGATTTAGATCCCGTCCCACTGTCACCCGCTCCGTCATCTGCTCAGTCAGCAGCAACCGATGATCTTTATAGTAGACGCCCTGATAAAATGACTTTAGATAGTGATTTAGATTCTAATTCGAGTTGTTCTGCACCTAACCGCCTCCATTACGACTCAGAAGCATCAACATCTACCGTTTTCTCTGCTTGTAAAGTAAAGAAGAAGTCCAGCTCAATTGTTGACGTTCTCATACAAAAATATGGAAAAAAAGAAGAATCGAAGAAAAAATCAAAAGACAAAGACGAAAAAACCGCTAAGGTTATTCAAAAAAATTCTAATGCCTCAGAATTACTACCGACTCCAAGTTTAGGTTTAGTGAAAAATGGTAGTAAAGGCAGCCTCAGTGCAAAAAAAGAAAAACTAATGGAAGATATCTTTTATTTAGGAGCGTTCAGAAAAGAGACTGTTACTGCATTTCGACACGCTTTTATTAAAAACACGGAAGGATTAATTGGTGCGACAGAGGAATTTACTCCGATCGTATTACAAACTAGAACAAGAACCGAAAGTAGAGTGCTGAAACAACGAGCTACAATGAAAGAGGTGTTCGGAGACGAAAGACCGGCATCAGCTCCGCCCACATCTTGCAGAGGAGAGGAATTAAACGAGCCGCAAGAAGAAAGGATCGTCGAAGTTAAAAAAGAATCTGAACCTAAACCAAAATATAAACCACGGAAAATTGTTAAAGAAAAATTGAAACGGAGATCTAGCTCAATACGAGATGGCTTGAGAAGTACTAAATCTCTGAAACGTAATGATGCTAAGGGACGTTTGTTACGATTAAAAAAGAGAAATAACTTAATGAAAGCATTTAACGCTAAACGTAAAGAATCCGCTGCTAGTAAAGCTAAGAAAGAGAAGAGTCCGACTCCGGAAAACAAAGACAACACAAAAGAAGAAGGTAGTACTCCAGGAACTGCAGAGACAAACACAAAAAGAAGATTTAAGCGTTTATTTGGGAGAAGAAAATTTAGCTCAGGATTTGATTATATTCGGAAAAAGAAGAAAATGATAAGAAAAGATGACAATAACTATAACAAAATACGCCGGCCGGCGCCGAAGCCCAGTCCAGAGTCCGTCCATGACATACAGAAAGAGATTAAAAGTTGGTTTATAAATAAAAGTATTGGAGAAACACATCTGCACAGAGCTGCCAGACTTGGGTTTACTGTAAGTTTATGCTTTTATTTATTCCTTGTAACTTATACATAGACGTTAAAGTTTTGAGTTACTAAAAAGTATTGTAATTGCAGGATTGTGTTGCGTACTGCTTGGAGAAGATGGAAGCGGATCCGTCGGCGAAAGACAACGCGGGATTCACGCCGCTGCACGTGGCGGCCGCCAAGGGCCACGTGCGCATCGCGCGCCTTCTGCTGCAGTACGGCGCCAACGTCTCTGCCGCTGCGCAAGGGGGCATTAGGTAATCATTCACATTTTCCTAATTTAAATTCCATGCGGTGACAATATTTTCAAACATTCACTACAAAAATATAATTAAGTATGATAGTTACAAATGGATTATCGGTTTTGGATTTATGGAATGTTGGTTATGAATTATCTGACATCGATCCTGGTGTGTTTAGAGTTAGGAACAACTCCGTCCTCTTCTTCAATTGCTTTTAAAGTCAAAGAAACTGTATATATAAATATTAATTCTAGGCCGCTACACGAGGCGTCGGAGAACTGTCACGTTGAAGTAATTCGCCTGCTGTTATCGTACGGCGCGGACCCGTTGCTGGGCACATACACGGGGCAGACGCCGGTCGAGCTGGCCGAGGGCGCCGCCGCGCTGCTGCTGCGCCTCCACGTCGCCGACGTGCAGGGACACGCCGCCGAGCCCTGGCGGTTCCCGCCGCCCACTGAAGTTATTGGTGAGTTGAAAAGTAAGAGTCGATCATACATACTCGTTTTTCACACATTTCGCAGGTACTGAAGCTGTTGGTTTGTGGCGTGAGATGTCATAAAACTGTCTACGATCTTTTCAGAACTCATATCTTCAGCCTGCTGTTAAGCTGTGTTTACAAAACAATCTGTATCCTTGATTCATCTTCATTCTTTCCGTGATAAATTTAATGTAACCTACATATGAATTGTATAGTAAGATAGTATATCTAACTATATTAATTATTTTTTTATTAATTACATTAATGTAAGAAATTTGTGAATTATTAGACCGCGATGAGCTCGGCTGCGACCCGCTGCTGTCTCCGCCGCCCGCGTCGCCGCCGCCGCCTGCCGACGCCACCATCGAGATCCAGACGACGGAGGCGCCACTGCCGCCCTTCTACAGCCTGCGCTCCACCTCCGGTCAACCCGCGGACGGCCTGTGGTGCTTGCTGCAAGACATTACCAATGCATTGCAGGTGATTACTTCTTTAAGTAATATATTTATAAATAAATAGCTTAGTTGCTTTAATGGACACTACAGAACAATTATCTGATAATTTCTATTCACTCTGTTTACTATTTACATATTCCTATGTATATGTATAGTTACATATTCCCGTCATATTTGAAATACTTAACTAATCTCGGTGAAACGCCAGTATTGGACAACTGTTGTCTCTGCTTACTCCACATGGGTGAGGTGTAATTTTACTTTTTATAAAAACATAATTTTGAAAGAACTGGTGAAATTGTAAGAGAACCATAATTTTGTTTTCGTTTTGTTTAAATTGTTTAATAATATTGCTTTGATAAAATTTCAGATAAAATCAAAAGAAAGCCTGCTGAAACAGATTCATTGCGGTTCCGGATCTCCTAAGGAGTTACTGCGCGAGATTCGAACCCAGGAGTTCTTGGAGAGGGCGCAGTGCCATCAGCTGCTGTGCGCCGGGGAGAAGGTCAACGTGCGGGCCTCCAAGGTGGCGCTCGTACGGGTCACCGACAAGCTCCGACAACTCCTCAAGATCGAGACCGTACTAGTTAGCTGATAGTAGATTGGATGTTGCTTAATTATGTGTTCACGGCGTGCATTACCTTTATAAACTCACTAAATTTATATTTAAATATTGATGTAAACACAACAAAATTATAATTTAGGGTGTCTATAATTTAATCGGTTGTTATATGATATTTTCATAATGGAAATAAACTTTTAAATTGCTGATTTCCAATTAAATTTAACCTACAAAAACTAAATGACACATCGTGTTTAATATTAAAATTAGGATTTTAATACAAGAAATAAAATAATTTTAAACGAAATCAAAAAACAAATGGTCAAGTATCAACTTTGCCATCATACAATAGATTATTACAATTATCATATATTTTGTAGACTAATGTGCATTTTTATGTAATTATAAAGTTGTAAACATGCATAATAAATACACAGACCCTTTTAAAATACAACAATGGTTCCACAACATCTTAAAACCGACCTGATTTGACTGATGTTTCACAATGAACAAGGACGTATCTCGTCTAGGAACAAACAAAGAATATTCGATTTATGAGACTGTATAATTTAAGGCAGCCATTACATATTGATGTTAGTTTGCTTCGAATGAGTGTGAGAGAGTTTGTATTGTGTACTCTCAAACGATTATTTGTATATTCTGTATATAGTGTTATTGTAAATAGTTAAATTGTCGCTTATGTATGATATTCTCATGGGTGCTATTTAACGTCGGTGTATGGTGTTCTACTTAGTTAGTAGTCAAATGAAATGCTCCGGCATATCGATAGCGTAATTATGAAATTAAATTAACAAGACATAGTTACCATAATTTTATGTAAGGGTTTAGCGTAAATTGATCTGTGTGTGCAATAGCAGGCGTGGGTAGATGATATTTGTTTTGTAACCGAGTGTGCCGGCACAGGGTTGGACATACAACTTGCACACGATAACATGAGACCCTTGACTAATGCACGTTTCACCTCCCTGCGTGCACCATTATTAGCCTTGTTCGATTATTTCACGGCCTTTTCTGTACACTGTACACGCTGCTGTGACGTCATTGGATTCATATCTCATGTTATTGTTGACCGGTTACTTATTTTGTTGAATATTAAATATGCACGTAACTAATGGAATATCTTATAGTTTTAAACCAACAGCCTGTCCGGGCACTTCCGTATTAAATTTGTTATATTCCTCAATGTATTGTGCTAAAATATTAAGATCTCATATTTCTGATGCAGCGATAAGTGTGATGATATCAATTACTTTTGTTAATGCAGTTCTGTGTTTATGAAATAGACAATTGCAAGTAAATTTCACCAGTCAGATAAATGAATTGTTGTGTACTGTTAATAAGATTGTTTGCACTATTATGTCATACTTGTTTTGAGATTATGCTAGGGAATAATTAATTTTCTATCTTCTATTATTTAGTGAGTACATTTTTTTTGTTCATTGTTATGTTTGCCAATATTTGTCCATCCGAAATACGTTTTATTATTGTACAATTATTTACGATAATTATAATATCAATTTATGTTTATTATTTATACATTTCTATAAAAATAAATTAGAAAAATTTATGAAATAACAATATGCATATCGCAAGAAAATTATCGACATTGTAAATATTATATATCCAATCAAAACTATTTTCTAAATTATTCTGTCTATAAGTCTCTTGTCTTAGAAATGCTGGTCACTTCCTACCCGAAACGCGTATCTTACGGCATTTATTTAGTGTGTGTAAACATAATTTCGGAACATTGTATAAACTCAGCAGTTTATATATATTTATATATATATATATATATCTTCCGCAATTAAGACCACCTCCGTTCCGCCCTATATTTCTTGAAAGAGACAAGAAACGAACAAGTACATGTTGAATCTGTGATGAAATTATATTGTAGGGAGATAATCTTGTGCGCGGAAATGGTTTGAAGAGAATAAAATTATGAAAATTTAACTGATAATTTATACAGTTGTATACTTGGACAATGTGTAACGCCTCTCCGTTGTTAGCAGTACATACAGAATAAGTATTATTATAATAGTTACACAATACTTCTTGTTGGTAACATGAAAATAAAAAAGTGATCAATTTGTATGTCTTTTATTCCACCTTTAAGATGATTACAAAAAATTGCCTAATTCTATATAAAGCGTAAAGATTTATATTGAGTTTGGCAAATTTCTATAATAGGAAACTTTAACGGCTTCAATGTGAAAATTTACTAAAATAATTAAAATATTTGATCCCAGCTAGCTTAAATATAAACACTAAGGGGTACAACTTATAATCCAGAGGGGTGGGCAGAGATTACGGATTGCCACTTGGCGCGATTGCGAAAAAAATGTCTATCCTAAGCAATTATGAAATAAAGAAAGCAAGTTGGTTTGAACCTCCTCATGAAATTGATATTGGTACACTTTCGTTTACTACAACTTCGTTAACTTTGTATATGACAATAGTAACAGCCCGAGCCGAGTCTCCTGAGGGAGTCCTCGAGCTTAGTCACACTTACCAAGATGGAGGCACCTTCAGCGCTCTGCCGCCTCAAGCCAGGTGCAGCTGTAGATGTCTCCTCGGGGCAAACAGTTGTAAATCATGAAAAGTGATCGCAAGTCGGTCTTTTAACGGCTTGTACTAACAAATTAATATTACCTCTCGATTTCAATAGGCAATAAGAGTATCGAACAAGTAAACTGTACGACTTTTCTCGGTTTCGAAATTGATCGCGGCCTCGCGTGGGCCTCGCACATCGACAAATTATGCGGAAAGCTGGGAGCTCTGCGTGCTACGCGCTGCACCGGCTTTCGCGAGTCGTCTCCGTCGATGTCGTCCGCACCTTTCGATTTTCGATTATGGGGCTACTTTTCGATTATGGGGGCGGGCGGCCGACAGAGAACGGGCATTCCGGATGCAAAAACGTGCGGTTAGGGCGATTGCTAGGGTACCGCGAACGTCTTCAGCAAAAGCGTTTTTTATATCGAATAAAATCTTAACATTGCCGTCGTTAGTCATTTTTCAGGTGGCGCTATTCACCAGCCAGACGCTGCCTGATTTCGGCAGCAGTAGGATTGTGAC
>DWLR01004609.1:0-11881 GCA_018246295.1 Papilio alexanor hazarajatica | reverse complement strand
TAATGTTTTATAAAAGACGAATAGATAATATTAGTTAAATTATAGTCAAACCAACTGAAAAGTTTTTTTATATAATAAGATCTGGCCATTGTCATGTAATATCAGAAATGCTTATATTTCGATATTAACAACAATAAAGAAGACTGAGATAACTAGCTGTTAATTTTAAAAAAATCAATAACTCCGTTTCAATATACCCCTATGACACTGGGGAAGAATATTATTCAGATGACATCTCACTCATCAAAGTCGATCTAGACGTTTAGGCACACATACACAACAATTTAACAGTGGTAGAGTCCGTAACAACAACATTTATTGCATGAATAGCCAACTCGACCGGTGAAATACCACGAACTCACAGAAGATAGGCGTGAAGTAGAGGTATCCTGCGTTTCTTAAGATGAGTGAGGTGCTGGAAGCTTAATTTTAGTCCTTTTCCTCTTCCCATTCTTTTCCCCGAAAAGGGTTTGAAGACAAAGAGGATTTGACGGGGAAGGGGATGGATAAGAGAAGGTAATGTTCATTTTTCTGTCTATCCCCTCCTCTGTCTATTATAAGTAGACAGCTCATCTGCAATTCGCAAATGCTTGTTGCAGATGGCTATGGGTAGCGGTCACTTAAGTTACCGTTTACTCGTTTGCTAATTTCTTCTATAAAAAAACACGAAAAACATTACGAAATTGTCAGTCGAAAAAGAAAGACGATTGTTATTTATTTTGCGTTATTCCGTTTAGATTTTTTGGGGAAACTTTATTATTGTTCTAAAAACTTCACATTGTTTTAATTAAGTTTTATTAAAATTAAAACCTAAAGATTTATACGTACATATTACGCCTTTCCCCATATTTCTACAATACTGGACTTTAGTAGACATATACTGTAGTATTAAATGTAATTTTTTTCTCTAAAATCTACATAACAAAAGAAAAGTGTGCAGACAAGATAAAGTAAACGCGAATTTCGAAAAATTAATGTGAAAGTTTCGTAAACATTAAACTTTACCTGCATATGGCAGTAAATCTAATTTACTTAAACAAACTTTATGTAGCGAAGCCTTTTCACCTGAAACAAACATAAAAGATTGATTAATTTCATTACACTGCGAGGACGGAAACAGATTCCATTGTTAGTTAACCATCTAGCAGGCGGCAAGAATTTCCACATACAATTTCGTCGCATAGGCGGACGCAACAATGGACGGACAATAACGTAAAAAACGAATGCAACACAACAAATAAAGTCGTATATTTTCATGATTTTTAAAACCATTTTCATTCCAACCGAAACGACAAGGCAATACAGCACTGTAATAACTTTACATTGCTCTCAGAACGCGAGCACAAAAAACACCTGTACAAACAGAAATAGAAAAAGGACTACAATATATGAAAATATATGGTTTGGCTTTGATCACCCTCTTTCAACAATAGAACGGGGTTCGACCCTTTGTACCGGCACTCGCCTTAGGCACCAGCGCGCGTTCCACGTACAGTAATGCGTCCATTTAATTTATCCACATAAAATACAAACCTTTTCCGCTATTGTTCATTTCGTGGTTTTTAATATCTCTAATGTAATGCCGCTGGTAAAATTTACAGTTTTCGCTAGTGACCTATATGCGGTTTGATCAAGTTTTTCGTCTAACTGAAACTTGAATTCTTAAAAAAATGTGCCCCAGAAAATTTGAAGAGAACTAGTAATTTGTTTTTCCGTACCATTGTTAAAGACTTGAGGGATGAATGTCGATTTTCCATTTAAATTTATAATAATGTCGCACATTTGCCACAATTTAACTTAGAATAAACTTCAAAATAGATTCAGCTAAAATCGGAAATTAGTGTTTATTCACTAAATTGGAACACTTATCGGGAAATAGAATAATATTAAATTAAATCTAACGTAGATACGTATATATGAAACCTGCATTCCAACCTGTTTTATGGAAAAAAATGAATGAAATTAGAGTTACTATAATGCGTTAGATTAGGGGGTATTAAATAAAGTGTTAATTATAAAGTTAAACAGCCGCTGACGCATGTCGGAGGCTCGCACCGCGGCATACGGGTCCGCAAACAAAAGCAATGCCAGGCGCCCGCTCTTTTTACGCTCTTTGTAACCGCCGCCAATTATAAACGGTAAGCGAGTTTAACACAATATTAAGTAAATGGAGCGGCGTTATTCAAAGCCTTTCGAGTCAATATTAATTAATTCGCTTAAAATTATAAACCGTTTTCGCTGAATTGATTTTATAAACCACTTTGTGCTGCCCTCTTTTGTCTATAACCGGTTTTAAATTTACTTAGCGCACCCGACTTACAGGCTTTAGAACAAAATTCTTTCTACGAAAATTCGGGGTATAAAAATTGCTTGAAGTAGTTATGTTGTAGTTCTGAAGCACTTATGCTGACATAAATATATACTATAGATTTTTTTCTAAAACTGAAATACATAATCGAATGACTTAAAACTATTTAAATTCTATCTATGAAAAGTACTTATCGAAACTTTACCGTTTGTTGACCGTCATTCTTCAATAATAGATAATTACTTGAACAGGATAACTGCTTGATTTTATAAAATAATAACAAGTACCTCTCATCGATTTATTTTAGTCGTAAAAACGTCGATGAACATTCCGCAGATTCTACGATTTCACTTGAATCTTAATTGCTTATACTAATCGCCGTTTGATAATATAACGAGGTCCTGTGCTTTTAATTAATACGTGATCTGAGGATAACGGTGAAAAATTAATTCACTAATGGGACACTTTTATTCAATATTTATATTATTATAAAATAAAAATTCATTTGTTTAAAAAGTAAAAAAGCAACGTACTATTAAAATCAATTGAAATATTCTAAGTTATGTATTTAGTTAGCTTGAAACAATCAGACTTTTTTTAAACAAGAAGGTGGCAAACCGCAAGCGGTCATCTAAGTGACTGCTATCCATAGACATCTGCAACAATGATTTGCGAGTTGGAGATGCGTTGCTTGCCTTTAATAGACAGAGGAGGGGATAGATAGGAAAATGGACATTTCCCTCTCCTGCCAATCCCCTTCCCCGTCATATCCTCTTTCCCGGAGTTTTCATTTCGGGTGTCCCACCCTTTCCTCATAGTAAAGGGGTGACTCCCGAAATCTTGACCAGATTATGATTGATGACAGATAGGAAAAGATCATCCTTTATAGCACAATAAATTTTAATAACATCGTGTCGTTTAAGAAAACTTACTTATATGTCTGATTTAAGACACAAAGCATTCGTTATAAAGAAAATGAGAATGAAAACTAAAAATATTTTGTGGAATTTTAACAGCCAAGCAAGCATATCAGTGTATTTGACGGCCCGCAGAATTCTGTTTATGTTTCGACGTTATTGAGGGAAAATTATGCACCTGTTTGTAATGATGTTAAATTGGTAAATATGGACATTTCCATCAATGAGAATGAAATCCAAGCGTCGCCTATTAATTGAACGCAACCTCCGTGCCTCCGGCTGTATCAATATTGATGCAGCGGTTCTGCACAAACTTACTATTATTTACCTTTATTTCAATACAGGTTGCTTTCATGAAGATTTCTAAGAAAATTTCGAATGAAATCAATCAAAGCAAAATATTTTAAATAACTCTTGAAATTTTAAACTTCGATTAATAATTGTTCGACTGCTTTATTTTCTACGCAAATGGGTTAGGGTTAAACAACTTCTTTATCTTCCTTAATAAATAATTTGGTTCAAATGCCTTCTGATTAAATTGTTACAATAATAACTAGTAGTTTACTTTTAAAAAAATGAATAAGCCTTGACTTACTGTAACTTTATGGCACTTCGCGTCGAATAATATCTTACTTATCAAAATCGGCCCAACCGTTTTGGCTCCAGGAGGCCTCAACGTCCGTACCAACGGACAAACAAACATACATACAAACATGTAAACATATGTTCATACAAACACACATATCTGCGAAAAATATTACCCTCCTGTTAGTCGGAATAAAATCTCCTGTTTTCAAAGAATTAAAATAAAAGAAAATCAACCAAATACAAAGTAATTTTATATCTTTTACCCACATAACATGAAAACAAAAATCTTTACAATGTAAATTTCCTTTAAAATCCCTCCCTACTTGAAAAAGCAACCGACATCATTGTTAAAGCAACTTTGTTTTTTCACATATCATAATGAATGTTATTCCGAAATAATTACAATCATTGAATGGTAAAAAATATAACAAATCTGATATATATAGAAAGGAAAAAAATGACTACGTATGAATAAAGATGAAAAGTTATAAGGATATCTTGTAACCAAAGCCAGACCTACTTTGGTGAATGTAAATTAAAAGCCTAGAGAAGAGGGCTCATATTACGAAAGCGAGCGGAGCCGCAGGCAGGCGTTAGTTCGGATACAAAGGCGTTCGCAGCGGTCGGGACGGGTAACGCGGTAAGTAAATGGAGTTTTCCCTTAATGTTATCACACAGTCAATCCATCAAAGCCTTGCCTTTGGACCGTATTAGCATTAGCTGACCGCCCGAACAAAGGATTTTAATTTAGTTATCGCGCGCTTTGTTACCATATAATTCTTTATTCCATCTTCTCCTTTTACGCGAGAAGCTAATACCATTTACTTTTCACAAAGAGAAACCCTTACATGTGTTTGTGAATAGTAATTAGGGAAAATTCGTTGTTATAATAAATGTTGTAACGAAAATTTGTATTCGTAACAAAAGCCATTTTATATCTACTTTCCTTACGAGCTTGTAACACTATGATAAGATACTTTTACTGTACTAAAAACCCAACTTTGTTTTAATTGTAATTTTCCATTTTTTAATAGACGTAGGAGTCAAACCAGCAAGCGTGTCACCGGTTGTCACGTAACCGGGGTGGCCACCACAACAATCGATGAAAAAAAGTATACTTAATATTGCATAAATAAAAAGATTATAAAATACAACCCAGTAAAACTCGAAAATTAGTTTTTGTTAAAGACACAATTGAATAAAAAATTTAAGAACTTTAAGAGTTAAGCGATAAACACAACGGTAAAAAAAAAACATTATTCTTTGACAAAATAAACGTGGACATTTTTAGTTCCACCCTGATATAAGTTTAAATTAAAGCTAGCTTGTGTCTGAAAATTCGGTAGCATCATAAAAGCCGGCCCAAGACGCCTCTCCCGCCTAGAGGCACCCCTACTGAGATTTAATTAACAAGATATGGGTCTCTTTTAAACCGACTCTACCTACTTTTTGAAACATCGTCGATTAAAATTCAATGAGTCGACAAGACTATTATATAATACCTTCATCCTAATTAGATACCGCAGATCATTAATTCCCTACGCAATCTTTTGTTTATTAACTTTTACTTCAACTGCAATAAGTTTGTTAAACGCCGTACTTAATAGATTACATATCAGATTCGGAATTGTATTGTTTTCATTATCCATTTTTGTTCGAGCCATCGTTTCCGGTCGTGAGCCTCGTAAATTATGAACCGTATGTTTTCCAGCTTGCCCTGAGGCCAAGCTTTAGCTCTGTTAAAACGAATTGAAAACCGGTAATCGAATGCGCGCAATGGGAGCTATGTCAATATTTTAAATTTAAATATCAAATGGAAATAGCAGTTAAATATTTATTTTACTTTATTCCGTGTAACATCCATCATTGCAGATTTTAAATAACATGACTTGTTTTTAAACTCGAATATATTTTATTTATTCGTTTCGCTGATATACGTTTACTGAACAACTATTATAAACAAAATATCGTACAAAATGTTCCTGGGGCAATAAAACAGTTAGGGAATACGCGTCAAAAAATAAGACGTGCAAGTCCGCAAGTTTGTTGTTACTTCGGTTTAGGGCCGAGACGCCCTTCGCACCACCTGTCGGCTTAATTCGTCAACGAAATTAAAAACACAGAACAGGTGGATGCCCTAATTAGAATTTTTTGAATTACACTATGTTGCGAATATTACTTGGCACCGCCGGCATACTTTACGAGATGTATAATATTGCGAAGCTTAACATGGGGACCATTTGAATTCAAGAGACTAAATTATATTATGGACATTTCTCATGTTATTAAAAAAGTCCAACTTGCTGTCAACTTACACTAGTTAGACATGTAATTTTTTCAGTTGCCAAAATACAATAAAGGGAAGTTAATAAGCTAGCCAGCTAGGACCTTAACCCCCCCCCCTCCGTTACGGTCAGTTTGTTAATCGATAACTTAGTCATTATAATATCCCCGTTGTGAAAGAAATTAAAAAGAATGAATTAGTAATCGCGTGCGAGTCAACAGGTGTCGTTGGCAGCAAGCCAGCTGGGCAACCGTCTACAAAACTACTCGGCTTAAGCCACCGCTTACGTCGCTAGGCCAATTTAACATATTACACTGTAGTGCCTATTAAATTCAATAGTAGGATTGTGCCATAATAACGGCACGGGCCGGGCCATTTGCGATCAGCGAGCGACCGCAAGCGCACTACGGCTTCGTAGCTTATAAATATACGTGCGCAGAAATGGTTTTGGAATATTGTAATTTTGTCGTAAAAAAAGTACTTAGATATAGCTGATAATTGTATTTTTTAATTTTAATTAAGAGATCAAGCAACACAATGCGTAGAAGCAAGAAAACTAACACGCCTGTCATCTAATACGTTGACAGGCCATTTCTAGGAAAACCAAGATTTTCAGGTGATTTAAGAGCTTACGTATCTAAGCCTATAATTATTCCAAAATAATAGGATTTCAAGAACTTGTAAAAAACTTATTATTGTTGCTATCGTTTGCATAAACAGTTTTTGATTAAAAAAAAACTGTAATGAAATCAAATTAACTTCCATTTTCTAGACTCCATAGGCATTTAGAACTAAAATAAAAGTATCTCAAGTGTACCGAGTGTCGTAGTCACGTAGCACAAAGCGTAGCGACGTAGCGGCTTGGCCGAACGCCAGCCTACCTGTTGTTAGAGTGTTCTCAGACAGCGCCTTTGTGAAGCCTGACTAACTGTTGCATGTTTTTACGTCCCGAACGCTTAGCTTACATACATTGTTCCAATCTACCCGTAATGCACTTCGTGTTTATTATCTTTTTCATTTTCTTGGCTTAAATGGATTAGCTGGAATGAAGCAACATCAGCATTCCATTGTGTTAATATAGTTCAAAACCTTTAACATTTTTCTTATGATGATTACTCATAATGTAAAATTTACATGTTATGTCGGTTATCCAATCTAAAATGTTGATATTATTATTTTTAAAGAAAAGAGCAAGTTTATCGGCCCATATTTTTCACAAGGATATACGAATCCAAACCAAATTTCCTTTGAAACTACCACACCTCTTGCTTCTCTTGCGTAAAAACTACACATTTTTAAACACACTTTTAAAACTAAATTTGTCTATAAAGCAACAATTTTCGTTGCCAGTTTTATTTTATTTGTTGCTTTCAAAATGAAAGGACCATCACAGTTCTTTAACATATTTCTCATCTATTTTTTTAGATACATTTCCCAGATTGTTTGCTATAAAAACTTTTTACACGCTCTTTACGCTTCGACTCATCTACGCTTT
Source organism: Papilio alexanor hazarajatica (assembly GCA_018246295.1). Lineage (NCBI taxonomy): Eukaryota > Metazoa > Arthropoda > Insecta > Lepidoptera > Papilionidae > Papilio > Papilio alexanor. The sequence continues at coordinate 4,289 of DWLR01004609.1, read as the reverse complement.
GCTTTAAATCAAGCATGCCATTTTATATTTTCTTTACATTTATTGTCGTCACTACTGTTTGTTTTCTTCATAAATCACTTGGCTACTATGAGGGTTGCAGTAAAGTAGGTAGACAAAGTATAAAGTTTCAGTTCGTGTATTTCAGTACAAAGTCCACTTTCACAATAAACAATAAAAGTACATCGCATAGGTAAATTATTCCGTTGCAGTCCAAAAGCCACAAAGACTATTATTTCGAACGGGTCCTGTATAATTTTGACATAAGAGTTAGCTCGACTCATCTGCGAACATTATACGCTGTGATAGCGGCGTTCGGCTATTTTCCACTTTTTACGTCTATTACAATTGGATACGTGCCCAAATCCAGAGCTAGCTTAAGTGTTTTATTTTTTAAAAGTATGTAAAGATAAAACGTCTGTCTGTGGAGAACTTAAATAGATCAAATTAGTGATATACTATAGAAAGGCGATATAAGGAGTATCGACGATGCTCGTATGCGTAAATGTATGGATGTAGAAGAAGCGAGATAGATGTGCCCGGACCCCTCTGTGTTATCGAATGAGTAGTATATATTTATTTAAGGCTGTGTTATTAACGTTTTATCTTTAATATTTATTACATGATAATTATACAATTTATATCAAAAAAAAATATTTTATTGAAGAAGGTGGCAAACGAGCAAGTCAGGTTACCTGATGTTCAGTGACCGCTACCCATAGGCAACTGCAACAATCTAATGAGTTGCAGATGCTTTGCCTACCTTTAATGGACAGATTTGTAGATTTGTGTGTTTAAAAATAAAACCCATTCATTCTTACAACTAGCATTTTAGTTTTTATAAACGTTATATACAAAATAATAACTATGTTCGTTACCTCAATTGGCATCAAAATACATAAGAGTTTATATGCGTAATCTATTCCTTCGTGCATGAAAACGTAGAATTTGTTCTCGTTCTTATTAGAGCGACACGTAGAGGAGGGGTGGGGGGACAAGGGCGGAGTTAAGCGGCCGTATCATTCCGCCGTTTACAAATTTTATTACCCACACCGGCTTTTGTTCTGCTTTACGGCCGTCTCGAATGCTGCACACAGGTATTGTCTGTTTTGACGGCGTTCGTCAATGTTTGCTGAGTAACCTAAACATTTACTCAATAAAAGACTTTTATACCTGTTAAGTGACCAAGAACAAGACGATATGATCCGACCGATCCACTGACAGAACTAGTCAATAGAATATGTGAATAAGAGATAACAGACCACTATCTTTCTGAAAAAATTAAAGAAAGAAATAAAGAGTCAGCTTGTAATAAGCACATAACATAAATATGCATATTAAGTTTAAGTACTACTACTACTAAGTTAAAGCTTCCTTAAATATCTATCTATATCTATACATATAATAAAATCGTAACTGATCGGTGTCTGTACATAGAAAATACATGGTATTTACCAATACTATAGAACTCAAAACAACAATTTTGAAAATTTTTGTCTATCCGTTTGTTTTGTTTGTCTATATGTCTGTTTGTCTGTTACAATGTTCGCGCTAATCTCAGAAACGGTTTATTTCATCTAAATCGGTGCATAAATAAAAACGTTATATCAATTTAAAGTGTTACGTCAAACATTTCTTCAGAAAAAATGCTATAAAATGACTATTTAGTTAATTGGGATGAAACTTTAGTTTACTATATATGATATTCTATAAAACGACGATGGTTCAAAGATAATACAAAGTTAAAAATAGACATTTTGAGATTGCCAATGTCACTTGACCTTCGATCTATATTGTCAAATGGGCTGCCCGTGGTTCTACTTGGGCTGGACGCTTCGGTTGTACGGTATTGCGTGTTTATTACAAAGTGGGTCCAAAAATTAACTTTTAAAATATTTACAATATTGCTTTGTTAGGTAGCCAGATGTCATAAAATAATAAATAGATATATGTATGTGTTTACATATAGATACATGAATATTGAATTCCACGCGGACGAAGTCGCGGGCAACAGCTTGTGTATAATAAATTATTGATAGAGATTTGGGATTGACAGGGACTTCAAATATGTAGTGCAATGAGTCTCAATATATATTTCACGATCACGATTTTTTTTCGTCTTCGAATTTACATGTCACAAGAAAACGGCAATTGATGTAGGAATATTTTCTATGAGACAAAATAGATTTTCTCAGTTAAAAATGCAGTAAGAATATTTAAAAAAATGTAACACTAATTATAAAAAAGTAATTAATCACACAAAGGAAAGGTTTGATTATTTGGGTCAGGTAAACTTAAAAACAACAGAACTGATTCAAAAAATTCTTTCACCAAACATAACTCTTCTATTAGCTATTCACTTAGGCAATATTTCATTTGTCTGTTTCTCTTGATATAGCTCAGTCAATATATAGTATATTATACGATGTAAATGAATGATAAAAAAAAATATTTCTTTTCAGTGTACATTTACTCGATTATGGAGAAACAAAATACAGGAATAGGACTTCAATATCTAATATAGAATAATACAATTAAACCCATTGAAATCATTTTATTGACACCGACATTGACAAAATATCTGACAAAACAACATACATTCGATTCTCAAAACAGAAACATTTATTCAAAAGTAAATAGGATTGAAATCATTAACTGTAAGGCTAATAATAAAAAAACACAGAGCTACAAGAAAAATGTGCTACATTAAAAAATATATAAAAGGTAATGTCTGTCTAACGTAAAACGTCATACGTGTATTTCCATGTCGTCACCACTCATCGAATAAATTATGAAGAAGCTCCCCAACCGAAGCCTAGAATTTAATCCGTTTGTATTCGCTAAGACGTATGAGAACCATTAGAAGCATCGGGAATTGTAAAGTGTACGCGCAGAAAACATAATTTGACACGGTCAGAATGTGAACTTAGTGAATGTATAATCTTCCTAGCCAAGTTATTAACCGACGGCAAATTATGAACTTAACGAGGCATAATCTTACATATAATTTCTCAAATTTTTTAAACTGCCAAAGTCAAATTGTGAACTGATATTTTGATCACGTTCTTATAGTTTAAGTTGAATGAAATAAAATTGTAGGTTAGGTTTGTTAGGTTAGACTTGATTGTTATAATCTATCTAAAAAAATATCTCTCTAATATCAATGATTTGTTCAGTACACAATTTGTAGTCAGCTTATAATATGACTAGTAAGATTATAAACTGGCTATGTTTGCAGTTTAACGGTGACTTATACACCTACAGATGACAGTCGTATTATTCAATTAGGGACAAAATGGCATCCATTAAACATTGAATGCCATAGACGTGGAATTATTGACAAATGTAAATGATGGATGAGACGGGAGTTAGGTTTTGAAAATGAAATGAAAAATGTAATTCAAATATTCACGTAGAAATCGTAAGTTAAAATTGTTATTTATTACATAACATTATATTATTTGATTACTCGAGTTCTAATGTTTTACGCATCGTAATTTGTTCATACATAAATTAAATAAAACCAAATACATACAACCAACTCATTTCAATCATCATTGTTTTTATCTATATAGATATCATAAGAATTGACACTTTTTGAATCTAGGGCTGGGGTTTAGGGGTAAACTCGTAACGCTAAATTATCAAACACTTGTTATTTTTTTTAGTAATTAATAGCATTTTTGATAAGATAAACTACAAAAACATATGTATAATAAAAAGACGTATTCTAACGTTCGATAGAGACAGCAAGATAACAATGAAAACTTCGATTCCATACAAATTAAGAACAAATACATAACAGAAAAGTTGCTCGACTCCCTTAGTTTTATCGTGAATCTTTGAAGAAGTTTTTAAGGTTTGATTTGTAACAACTTGAGAGAAAATAACAAAGTAACTGGATACGATAAGAAGATATCTTTTTGGAATCATCACATAAAATCGATTTGATTGATATAAATAAAAAAAAACTCATGTATATACATGAGTTTTTTTTACCCGTACATATATACGTACGGGTATATACATAGTTAAAGAAGATTGCTTTACCTATATAAAATTGTGATAGCTGAAAATAGTGATTTCAGGGCGAAGTAAGATTTACAATGACATTAACATATTATTAAAAAAAAACAACTTTAAATATTTAACACTGCCTAAGTTGTTACCAACATACACTGCCGGCCAAAAGTTTGAGACCACTTTGTACACAGCTTATAATTTGCAAAATATTTTAAATCTGCGTATGATAACATAACAATATGAACACCTGTGTAATCTACTAATCATTT
>DWLR01004608.1:0-11883 GCA_018246295.1 Papilio alexanor hazarajatica | reverse complement strand
CTTACGAATTGTATTCAGGCTCAATAAGATTTTCTCATCGCTCTTATACCCGTTTCTTATCATTGGGGAGTCGTGAGAAGTTTTATATTCTCGCTCGATCTTTTATACACAAATAAATAAAGTGATTTCGAAATTTGATTGTATTATATGGATAGTATATAACATATAACTTAAACAAAACATTTATAGAGTCCATTTTTGTTGTATTTTTAAATATCAGTTGATTTTTGTCATTATACAGATTTTTACGCGAGATCGAATTTGTTTTATTTCATCATTTTCACTCTATCTTGGTAAAAACTATACCCAATAACGTAATAAAATCGCCAAATTTAACAGTATCAACATTTATCATTTTAATAAAATACCAACTGAATACGAAGAAATTGTTTCCAATATCTCTTAATAAATTGGATGCTTCGTATTGTTTCAGTGGAACTGGTAGAAGAAAGGAAAGGCCCGTTTGCGGTTTCAATGACCTAGATTGTTACGATGTCCCTATATCATTTATGACAAATTGTAGTATACCATTTATAACGCCTGGCGTAATCTAGGGCGAGGGCGACATTCATTTAAACTCGGATAAACTGTTAATTATAAAAGCTGAATTAAACAAGGATAGTTAACTTACATAACTATTAATATGTCTCGATCCTAAAAAAAATCCACGGATCAGGACAGTGGTGATCATGATAAAGCTAATAAAGCATAAAATGATTAGTTATTAAATTCTCAAGGTTGTTAAGCTTCGATTTTAAGATTTTTATGTTCTCAGTATTAAAAGTATTTGGGATGGTCGATTCAAGTTGATTAATCAATGTCATACCTTGAGAATAATTTAATTTTTTAATTATTATCTTTGACAAGTTTGAACAATGTTATTCTTACTGATTATCATGTAATGATAATACCATGTTACTATTTATTTTCATTTAAGTAAAGAACATATAAATCACAATACTATTTAATAACAAGTTGATGTGTAAGTTTTCTGATAGGACAACAACCGGTTTGGTTAACTTTCGATTTTCTACGCCGTCTCACACAGAACATTTTCTTGTACTTTTGTTTAAGAAAGCTTCTCCGAGACATTACACGTGTAGGTGATGTATATGTTTCGCAAAATGGAATATCCGTTGTTCTCTTTTTTTCTAGCAAACGAGAAGCTAAAATAGGTTCTGTACGAGCGCTGTACGCTATAAAATGGGCAGTTGTTGATTGTGGGACAAATCCGCTGGGAATCTCCCTTCTATGATTTAATTCATCTTTTTGTTCGGTAGATGTACTGTGAGAGGTTTCATCTAATGAACTAAGGTCGGTAGATCCAACTTCTACCTCTGGTGACAAGCTGGCGACTTTTTCGTCGGTTTGTAACAAATCGTTTGTCATTTGACTGCTATCGTTATCTCCCGTTGTAGATGTCTTTGAATCTCTCGAGTCGTAGCATTTTTTTATATCTTTTCGATATTTGTTACGGAATTGGCAACCAACATCCCTGATATAAATAACTCCTTCACTTTCATCTTCTTTAAAGTTATTTTTTGTATTATCATCAGTAATAACACAATCGTATTGACATGACTGATTTAACTTAGGACACTTTGTCGTCGTCGGCTTTGATAATTCATATGGGGAGAATGATTTGGGAGATATTTTTGGTTGCATAAAGAATGTAGGTGCGGTGGGATATACATAATTATATGGTTCATAAACCATATTACTACCTATATTTTGCTCATTTACTGGTAGGTAATTGTGTTGTCCCATTTGACATTCAACGTTGTCTGTATCGTTCAAAGTTACAGTAACTTGCTCGTAGTTCGTTCTTGAAATCGGTGCGCACAGAGGTAAATTCATACATCGAGGTCTGTGTGGACACTCTGGAAAATATTGGCAATTGTTCTTTAATACTTTAAGCCTCTGGCAAGACGGTACCATCGTGCAAGGCGGATGATGTCTACATGCTTTTGTCACTCGTAAAACTCGAGGGCTTCTTAAACCTGAACTTCTAGCGCCTTTTGATGTAGCCGGCGACTGAATAGAGTGCAACATTTGACACATCGGAATCAGATCGCACTGTGGCTCATGGCCACAACGTCCTGTCTTAATATTCTCGTTTACTAAGTTATAAGGTACATATCTGTAATTTAATGTTTTACTTAACTCAATACTGTTAAATCGTGTAGAGTTATTTTTAGAATCAGAGTTTTTGTCATCCTCTGCAGTGGTAACAAGAACTTTTTTATTGCAATTGGGGCAAGTAATTTGACAATGTTTTCTGATGCGCCGTACTATATTTTTAGTCAAGTATTTTGAATTAAAAGAATTATCTGTAACGGACTTTTCTATAAGGGTATCAGATTTCTCCGGAGGACTTTCAGTACTGTTGTGTTTAAGAACCTCCAGTTTTGTGATTTTATGTTCTTGAGGCAGCAACGAAATATCACTCACTTGATTTTTTGCTGCTTGCATATTTCTATTGATATTTGCCGTCGGTCTTTTGTTACAATAAAAACATTCTTGATGAGGATTTCTTTTTGGGATATATGCGTGTTCTTTATTCTTCTTTTTTCTTTTTTCTATCACTGAACTACAACTTCCTATATGATATTTCGTATGCTTCCACTTTTGATCTTTCGTATTCTTATCTTTTTTATGATTTTCTAAATATAAATCGCAATTCTTCACATTAAAATTTGAAGATATTTCAGAACCATGAGAAAATATTTTTCTAATGTCATGGGTATATAAAGGAATGGCTTTGTCATTGTTGGTCGTAGATTCATTAGAATGTTTTCGAGCTGTATATTCCTTGTAATTGGTTTTCAAGTCAGCTTTAGCGCTGTTTCTTTGATACTTTGTATTCAATGCTTTTTTATTTGTTAAAGCTATATCGGAAATACAGTTAAATGATTTTCTTTTTGCAATTGTATCCAAGTCGTAAAAGATTGTACTTGCTGAGTCAGCTATATTTTTACCTGCTTTGTTTTTGTGGGTTTTTCTTTCATACTTGTCACTTGTTTTTAATGGCAAATTGCCTATTTGTAACAAATAATTTTCAATTGATTTGAGTTTTGTTGAATATTTATTTGGGGAATTATAGCTGTCATAAATACTCGTATAGGATTTTGTACGAGTTGATTTCTTTTTGTCCATATCGCGCCAAATTTGAGTCGTTCGACGAACATTAATTTACAACAGACAGCAGACGTTTGAATTTACAATTGGATTATACCAGAAATGTAGAACGACTTCCCATATGATCTTGACTTTGAGATGTAGTTACAAATTTATATCTTACATTTTTTGGTGATTTTATAATTTTTATTATTTATATTTAACATTACAATTGTCAGTTTGGCATTTGTAATCACATTGTCAATAATATGTCAACATTTTTTTTCTTGGTGGTTATTATTGGTGGCCTTAATTGTGACTATTTTTACAGGATTCCACATGGCCCCGAAGTTGTCGAAAATGTTTCCTGAATCCTGCTTGCTAATTTTTGTGGGCGTGTTAATCGGAGCTCTACTCCTGAGCACGCATAGTGTCCACGTGCAACCGCTGACGCCGGATACATTTTTCTTGTATATGCTGCCACCTATCATATTGGATGCTGGCTATTTCATGCCGAATAGACTTTTTTTTGACCATTTAGGGACGATTTTACTGTTTGCCGTCGTGGGAACTGTATTCAACACACTCACTATAGGTACGTAATTTAATTAACCGTTGATGATTCCTAGCTATATAAATAAAAAAGAATAATTTAAATTTATTTAAATATTAAAATTTTTAAAAACACATCAACAATATGTACGTACGACTTTTACGGTATGAATTTATTGTGAGGTTTTTCCCGGTTTTATCAAAGACTTACCTTTTTTCTCGGAGCTTTGAATCATCCAAAATTGGTCCTCTGGGTAAAACGATATTTAATGAGGGTAAGGACTATTTCATCAAAATTATTATCACAGTGTTATCTCCGCAATAGTGTGGTTAATTTACTTAGAGAGCTTATTTTTGTACGTTTTATTCATGTAGATGTGATTTTAGGTGCATCTCTATGGGCGTGTGGTCAAACAGGAATGTTCGGATGCACCACTCCTCTGTTAGATATGCTGTTATTCGGTGCGCTGATTTCTGCGGTGGATCCAGTTGCCGTGTTGGCGGTCTTTGAAGAGATCCACGTGGACGAAGTACTGTACATCGTGGTGTTTGGTGAATCACTCCTAAATGATGCGGTCACTGTTGTCTTGTATCACATGTTTGAAGCATACACGTAAGTATACTTAGTGGCAATTTAAAGTCTATCGCTGTGAAAATTACATGAATAAAATAGAAATAGACAAGAAGCAATAAATGGAAAAAAGTAATCTCAGAGAGATTAATATTGGTTGATTAACGGGAGCAAATATAAAATGGAATAAATAAAAAGGAAGAAATAAGACAATAGGAGTAAATTATCAAAATTAAAGACATTAAATTCACAAACTTCACTTAATAAAACAACATAAATGAAAAATTCAAATGTTACGAAACAAAAAATGAGTAAATCGAACAAAAGTAAAAACCTAAAACATTTCAATGGAAAATTCCGATAGACTTTCAAGGAGGAAATATACAGTGATATTTGGAGTCAAAGAGGACGAACAAAGTTACCACGGTTTACAGAAAAAAAGCATCAGAATTTATAAGCAATCTGTTAAATACTGAATGTGAGAAAATTACTATAGAATCTGTACGGAAGATAGGAAAAAAGTGTGTGAGATTTAGACTGACTTTAGTAACCTTATTAATAATGGGATTAAAGATAAAAATAATGAAACACAAAAACATATTAAATGGAACACCATTTTACATAAAAGAATATTATACCGTAGAAGTATTAGTTAAACGTAGAGAACTTCAGTTTTAAATTAAAAAAAGCGAAGGAACAAGGGATAAAAGCTATTCTAAAATACGATAAACTAGTAAATACTTAACGACAAGAATAACGTCGATCCATTTCATACAAAAAATATTTCCTAAACTGCATAAATGGTTAATTTGCCATATTTTCTTTTAAATATAATAATGTAAATAATTTTTTAAATATAATAATATTAATAATGTGAATTTTGCACAACGAAAATTTTAACAGTTGAGTGGAAAACTTAATCTAAATCATTAATTTTAGTGAGATGGGTCCATCGCGGCTGATGTACACGGATTTCCTGGCTGGGTTCGCATCGTTTCTAGTGGTGGCATTAGGGGGCACCTGTATTGGGGTCGTGTGGGGCTTCGCCACCGGCTTGGTGACGCGCTTCACACACGAAGTGAGGGTCATTGAGCCCATCTTCATCTTCGTGATGGCATACCTCGCGTATCTGAACGCGGAAATGTTCCATATGAGCGGCATTTTAGCGTGAGTGAATGATTTATCTTGAATGCATCAAATTGCATGAGTTATTAATTTGAGTTAATATTTATACTACTCATACAATATTCACGTTAGGAGTGCGTAAATTCGCTTATTAGACTTCTACTGGTTTTTTCTTCTAAAATACCATTGGAGGATGTTTTTATTCCAAAACATACATTGTCCTAACTGTAACAAAAGACTTGTAATCGAGATTTTAAGCATCCTGGTTTGCTTCGTTCAGTAGATGTAAGATTGCATAAATCTTGCTTAACGTACAGTACAAAACGATCATATAAGACAGATATTACCTAATTTTGATAATTTCACAAAAGAACATTGTTTCAGAATAACATTTTGCGGTATAACAATGAAGAATTATGTAGAAGCGAATATATCTCATAAATCGCACACGACTATAAAGTACACAATGAAGATGCTTTCGTCATCGTCCGAGACCATCATCTTCATGTTCCTGGGCGTGGCCACGGTCAACAACAACCATGACTGGAACACCTGGTTCGTTCTTTTGACCATCGTATTTTGCTCGGTGTTCCGTATTATAGGTAAGTTATAGTCTTTCGAGCAACATCTGCTTCATAAATTCGATTTAAAAATCGATTCCAATTTTTCTCGATTCAAGAAATCGATTCTAATTATTTTCTGATTTTTTTCAGGTGTTTACATATTTAGTGCCGTAGCTAATAAATTTCGATTACACAAATTGAATACTGTAGAGAAATTTGTTATGTCTTATGGAGGTATGTATTCACTTTTATTAACTAAACCTTGTTTGATAACATCGTTTTATAGATTCATTGATTTTCTGTCTGATCTTTGAGTAAGGAACTTTTATAGATAAGTGTTTTGACATTTCAGGCCTTCGAGGAGCGGTTGCGTTTGCACTGGTGCTATTAATAGATCCAGAAGTGGTACAACTACAGCCCATGTTCGTTACAACAACTATAGCTGTGATATACTTCACGGTGTTCATACAAGGTATAACTATAAAGCCATTGGTGAAGATACTGAACGTAAAAACGGCAGAAAAGAGGAAACCTACGATGAACGAAAGAATACACGAACGAGTAAGATGATTGTAAATTAAACGGTTAACGAATAATGTGAAGCAATGTTTAAATTTTTTTTCTATGATTTCAGTTCATGGACCATTTAATGGCAGGTATTGAAGATATTTTAGGCAAACATGGAAACCATCATATGCGAGATAAATTTAAGAGATTTGATAACCGCTTCATCCGACCTTTCCTCTTGAGGAACTATCAGGTTGGAATTTTTTTTTTCGAATTTTTCTTTCAATCAATTATTATTAATATAAACATAATAGAGATTACAAATTTACATTTGGCGTGATCCTAGCACACTCTCACGTATCACACACACACACACACACACACACACACACACACACATATATATATGGTACTTTTTATATCTCCTTTCTTTAGAATGCTACTTATTTAATCGATATAAGTTTTTTTATCCCCAACGTTTATTAATATGAACTTACAAATGATTATGAAGTTGTAGATATCAATTTGTCATTTCCTAATGCTCGTATTCAAAGTATGATATAAGGCCTAATCAGAAAAATCATAAAAACAAGTGTACAATATTTTATAAGTCATGGTTTTATAGGGAGCGGAGCCTAAAATCCTAGAAACTTATTCAAAATTAGCAATGAGAGATGCGATAGAATATATGCAGAGGAATGCTTCAACTATCGGTAACATATCGGGTGCAGAGTCTATGTCAGCCATATTTAAAAATTATACGAATGCTAATTTCAATGGAAGGTAAGCAAGGACTAGATGTTTTAATTTTTATAAAATTAAAAGGCAGAATCGATAAAAATAGTTGAAAATGACTATGTCTTCTATTCTTTATACCTTTTGATATAAACATTTAAAATATTTTTAACTTCTTCGAACTTTAAGCATTCATTGGCTCTCAAAAATTAATGATTTCGTATTTTGCATTTAGCAACTTCATGTTCCGGGCTACCTTTGGCTTTTGAAATCAACCTTTGTTCACAATAAACTAAACGATACGTCTAAGGGTTTAAGGGTTTATACAAAAAAAGCCGTTAGCTGTCAACTCCAATAGTATTCGCCTCCAATAGTATTACCGCCAATAAAGTCAAAGTAGTGACTTAGCTTACTTTTTAATAGCTAATAAAACTTTTCAGTCCTAGCTTCAGCCAATTAGACTCATCTACGTGGAATATAGATATGCAGGAATTGGAATACAATCCGTCCAAGAAAGATTTGACAGATGCGAGAATTCACCACTTACTCGCTGAAGAACTCTGCAAACCCTACAGAAGAGTAAGTATAGTCAGACAAAGACAAACGGATTTAGCAAAAAGCAATAAGATAACCGGGAATAGAAATAACTACATATGTGTATATTGGTATTCTTTTTTCCTATATATCTAAATTAGCTGTGTTTATATTCATTTTACCCGCGACTTCGTCCGCGTAGAATAGTTAATGTGGGCATTATTTTCAATATTTTAGGATACTTATTTCCCTAATAATGTACATATAAACTGCTTTGGTTTACAACAAATAATTTATTTTAATACATTTCATAAACTTTGCTTTTATATTTACTATTCTAAAATATATTTCTTATTCTATCCTAAAATATAAATATTTTGCAAGTTTGATCCAGCGCATCGTTCATTGTGTATGACGGTTGGCGAGTCCAGCGCTCGCGCGTCGTGTAAGACTAAGAGATGTTTACTAATCATAGACTTGTTTTGGATAAATTATATAGGTATAGTAAACATAGACAGTTTTGTTTGGATTTCTATACGAACTTTAATCTTCATCCCATCTTCATACTTTTTTTTTCATCCCTATTTCGAGTCGAAAAGTCGAAAATTCAAATTCATTTTTTTTTATCAAGTGCCTAATTACTTCTTACAGGTTTATGCTTTTATCTTCTATAATTACGAACTCCTATATATAATAATTCAAACCTTATTTCAATCTCTTCATACCTTTTTTACAACAAAAGGTAACTTATATCCCTTCTCAGGGGCTAGTCTAGATTGAAATGAAACAAACACTAAATGCTGAGTGAACCACACATTAGTGACATTACACATTAGTGAAAACCGCATCCAAATCGGTTCAGCCTTTTCTGAGATTAGTGCGCACAAACTTACAGACAAACAGAAAAAAAATTAAAAAAATCGTTGTTTTGAGTTCTACACTATTGGTGTGCGCCCTATAATAGTTTTTATAATTTATTTTTCATGTATAGACACCGATAGTATTTTATTATATATATAGCTATACTCAGTACACTTGCTCTCAATTTAATTTTTTGATAATTTAATAGTAATCATAACTTTGATAGTTTAAAAGTAAAAAAAAATTAATATTGTTGTATTGTTGATTGATGCCGAATGACCATGATACTTAATTCAATCTTTTACAGCATCGTCGCTTGAGCTACAGCAGACATGCAGTGAATGATCGGGATCTGGGCACACAAGTGAACTATAAGACACATATGAATATAAGAAGACTGGTGGGTGATAGAAAACACCACCATAAGCGCAGCAAGCGAGGGAAACAGGTAAGTTAAATCTATGTCTATCCGGCTAAAAGGGCCATATTTTTAACCAACCAACAAAGTACGTGATTCTTTAAATTTTTCTATTATTATTATTAAAGATAAGTTATGTTTTTCCTCAGGATGGCAAAAACCATGTCAGTTTCCCAGAATTCCAGCAAAATGGTTCAGCCAAACAGTTCACGCACGGTAAAAAAAAGTATTATAGATTAGGTACTTAATTTATTTCTATTTTAATATCACAAGTATCACTCGCATGCACGAGGGTTTAAGTAATATATTTTTTTTGTTTTCTCTATGAGTTTTATTACTTTTTTTGCCAAAATCTACAGCACCTTAAAGTAAAAATAGTATTAAATCTTTAGTTAGTATTTTATTTATTTTGTTATTTTTCAAAAGTAGAATACATAATTAAATGTAGAAATGCTTTAAATTTTTATTTCGCGCCATTCGATGTTTAGCATGATTCATTCATGAAATATCGTTAACAATGTTAATTTCAAAAATATATAATTATTAATGAATGACAAATAAGTATTATTTTAATAATAAATCAAATAGAGAAATGGTGAAGGATGGATGTTTGCGAGTCAATAAATATTTGAAACATTTGGTTCAACAGTTATTTAAAATATTAATTACAATGTTAATGACTCTCATGTGCGCATGATTGTGGACCCATTATTCCATTCTTTTTTAAAGTGAAAATAAATTTGAACTTTTATTAGAAACAAACATACAGTTCTTCAGCTTTTACAGAAGATTAAAAAGGAAGTAAATATTTTCGCCTACAACATTATAAGTGATATTTTCTTGGTTGTAGATTACATAGACGAAGTGCTACAGGAGGATGAAGATCGTGAGCCGCATCGTGAGGAAACCGACGGCGGTATTACTTTCACTGCCAAATCCCCGCGTATGTATTTCGCATGGAACAATCATACAAATCACATCGTTCCACCTTGTATTTGCACTTCAATACTGTTATATTATTAACGTACATAGGTATATTCAACCACATAAGGCTTTTTCAATTGTTTATAATCTTAGTTAACAAAGTGTTTACTTTCAAGAACAACTCGCGGAATAGATTAATATAAAAACAATAGTAGTAGTCATTTAATAGATTCAAACTAATAAATGTGGTTGATTTAGAAATTACAATAACTAGTGAATTCTTATCATGACTAACAAAGGCTTAATTTATGTCAATATTTTAAACATTATATAAAAAATCAACGAAGTAGAGCTTATGAAAAAAACATAAAGAGTATTCAAGTACAAATACCTATTTGTGTTGTGATCAAAAACGTGTTTATTCATTATATTTCATTACTTATTATGGATGAATGGATGATATTACTAATGTAATGGAAGCTTACAAGTAATTCGGTACGTATCGAAGTAATTTCATTTGCTGGGCCAGGTTTTTAATTTCAGTTACTGACATGGCTACTTTACTGTGAATGTTTTCATACGCATTTGTTCTAGCATGTGTACATCATATTCCTTTAAATTGTATAAAACACCTTGACTTTAAATAACTAAGTGTCAGCTACTAATAGTGGTTTCATTATTATTGTATTTTTTGTTGCTTTCCAATTTGTTGGAAATTATAGTCTACGGTCTAGTTAAACATACTTTGCTTATTTTAATTTCTATTATTCTAATTTGGTATCGTGTTCCAACATTCAAATATGTCACTTCAGACGTCATTAACGTTTGCCTTCATTATTTTTCTATCTATCATCTAGCTCTTCATTTCTGCTTGTTTAATATGTTTGATGGTCGTTTTCTTTCCTTCCGGCAAACTTCATGTGGCATCGCAAAATTATACGATATTGTCGTCAAATGACGATGTCAAATATAGCTGGATATAAAGAAGTCAGCCCGACGTCCTCGCACAAAGAGAACAGTAGTTCGCTCCTAAACCAGTTGGCTAACCTGCCTGGATTCAATCCATTAAAAGCGAGGATCGTAAAGCAGTATGCTAAAACACCAGAGGAGATACTGCCGACAGCCGTTGAGAAATCATTACCGTGGAGAAGGGACAGATCCTCGTATAATTTCGGTATGTGTTTACTAAACTGAACGTCTAATCATTGCCGCCTTCGCTTCAGATGGCCGAAGTTTTAGTTTTAAGCGCTTATTGCTCCTAACTTTGTATAATTTATGGCGCTTTTTAAGCATACGGTTTTAATCATTCGATAAAAGAACGATCAGTGAAAATTGCACGTTACGGAACTAATATGTCGTCGTTTGCGGTAAGTATAACATCTGAGCTTGTTAGCAAGTAATATGTAGATATAACTAGTGGAAAGGAAGCCAAAGATAACTATTATTTTGGTAAAATATGCTGATTCAAATTCCAAATATAAGTATAAATTTAATCGATATTAGAAATTGAGGTATGTATACAAGTAATATATGTATTTTACATATGTATATACCCACGACTTCCCCTTAAACTAAAAGAACTAAGACCTAAAACCTAGAACTAAGACCTGTGGTATTGTATGGATTGGAATGTCTGAAGGTTAAAGGTATTAACGAAAAGAGATTGCATGCTGCAGAAATGTAAATATTTAGATGTACGCAACGAGTATATTAGGGGAAGTCTGAAAATAGCACCAATGGTATAGAAACTAAGCAGCAAAAGGTTAGCATGGAATGGACCGTTATGAGGAGGGAAGAATGGCATATAACAATTGAGTGTTAGATATGAATGTGGAGAGATATGGATGCTAGGGGTGATAGTAGATAGATAGGTAAATATTTCATCTTTCACGTGGGCAAGAAGAGAGTGACTATTGAGATAACGAGTGATAGAAAAGCATGGAAGAAGGAAACTTGTTGTGCCGACCCCACTTAAA
>DWLR01004607.1:0-11884 GCA_018246295.1 Papilio alexanor hazarajatica | reverse complement strand
CAAAAATTTGTAAACAAACAAAAATCATTAAAGAAATATTGTAGTTTTATGAAAATTAGTTTTAATTAAAGAGAAATAACCTAACCTAACGTAAGAAAAAGTTGTTTTTTAAAATAAGGTGAGTTTTTGCTCCAAGGTTTTGGATTGGAATAAACTGAAGCGAGGGAGTTTAAAATTGTTTGAAAGAACTCCTCTATCTCCAAAGATTTAAAAATTATGATTAAACATTTAACGCTCTTTCAATCCTCTACTATTACACACTAGTAGGTAATTATAGCGTAGTATTTTACCACCTATTAAATGCGTATTATTTACTTCCATTTTGTGGTCATTTTTCGTGGGTATTTGTGCCCAAAAAGTACGAGAGCTTCTTAAGCTCAAATAATACATGAAGAATAAGGATATCTTCATTAAAGATCAGTTCACACTTCTGTGTAGTACCTATTGGGCCAATCAACCATTTTAAAAGGTACCTTAAAACCATTTTAGTAAGATTCATTTTTTTTCATTCCAGGTTGTGGTATAGCAGTAAACAAGCAGACAGCTCAGCGGAGGATAGTGGGTGGCGATGACGCAGGGTTCGGCACCTTCCCTTGGCAGGCGTACATTCGTATCGGATCATCCAGGTTACTTTGACCTTTGTACATTAAGTTCACAAGCTTTTTGTATTTAGAAAAATTAAGTAAGCACGTAAATTATTAATTATGTTAGTGCCTGAAACCTTTACAGTTGTATAATAATGAAATATGAATCTCCGATGTCCTTTTTTACCTGGGCGGTAAAAACAGATATTATTTATCGGCTTATCGTGAAGTTTAATTGATCCCAGGTGTGAATGGGTTTAAAGTTTCCTGTTAAATCGCAAAAAGTCATTATCTAAAATCTAATGTCCAGTACCTATATGAAGATAGGTGCATATCTTGTCATTTTTGGGACCAAATTAATCTTTTGAAAAGACAGTTTAAAAACTATTATATAAAAAAAATCTTTGTTTAAAAGCAGTCTGTGAGAGATAGAGAGGGAATTAATGGTACAATATATATTTTGACCTTATATTTTGAATTGTTTTGTAACAGCAAATATGTTGTTACTGTGAATGCACTGGTTTAATACACTGGTGCAATAAGCAAGCTCATGCCTCGCTTAGTAAGTAGGCAGTTTACGGAGCAGATCTTTAGATATAGTGTCATTTTAATTTACTCATATTTTGCACCAACACAATAACATACAATGTACTAGAATTAGTTCCTTTTTATTTCGACACGGCCTTGAAAGGATTAAGTCTGTTTACAAATAAAGGTATAATCTCAATACTGGAGATAGTCAATTTTGCTCGAAGGAAATATTTTTTATTTTATGAGATGAGAAACATAAAATCTAACATTATTTAAATTGAAGAAACAAAAAATAAGTATCCTAAGTTGATCGAATTTTGTTGAAAACAAAAATGTCTTCTTTTAAGGAATGCATTGCTTGAATATTTGGCTGGTACGTAACATAGCAGACCTAGAAGAAAAAAAAAACTAATATTTCTATCCACGCAAATTTGGTAAAAAGATTGGTAAATTTAAAACAAAAAGTTTCAGGTACTCATGATTACACGTATTACTTACACCATATAGACATAACTTAAACATTTTTTATTAAAATAATTATGGTGTTTTTTATAATTAAACCTATTTTTATTAAATATAAATCTGACTGGATTATTTTGCCCGACTGACAAAAAGGTAATGTTTTTCGTCGGTATATATGTTTGTATGTATGTATATATGTGTGTATGTATGTCCATTCATTTGTGAATTCCTGTAGCTTAGTCATTATTATCGGTTTTTTATATTAAGTAGTTGAATGCAATTATTATACACCCTATTCTTAGAGCAAAGGACGTAAAATACATGTTAATTAAATTTTGATATTGCTTATCAAATAATACACTAACAATTAACTAAACAGCTGTTACTTTTTTATGCACTAATAAATAAACGTCTCTTAAAGGTTTTGTGGATATTATTTATAAAGCTAAGAACTTCGATTTTCATTTTCGGATTCTTTTATCATGCTATACTAAAATTTACAAAATTCTTGTAGGAAATCGGCTTCGGTGAATATCATCGCGCAAAATTAATTATTAATTAATTATTCTTACCGACGAGCAGCTATCAAATATTACGGCTTTTATGTCACACACAAAAGACAAGGCATTATTTTTGTTTCGTTGTAAGGAATCCGGATCAATTTTATGCTTGTTTCGCCTTTTTGATATTTGAAAAAAGCTTATGAAATAAATACGAAGTGTAAATTCTTTACATTATAAAACTTTAATCAATTAAAAGAACATGCATTGTAATAATTATTGAAGCGTTGCATCGAAATGTATTACGAAATAATTCAATATCCTTTAACCAATTCAATGATTTTCAATAATGTTATGAACACATTTTAGTTATGAAATTTTAAAATTTTGATAATCATAATGAAAATACGTAACAAGATTTCGGAAAATTTAAAGATTTTTATAAACAGACAAACACAAACTTATATTATAATAAAATACATGTGAAGTGAATACTTTTAAATATTGCTATAAAATTTAAAATTTTATACATTGATACAACGGGTCCAATTATGTAACTAATATTTAACTATACTAATTGTTATTAATAAATTAATTTTTCAGATGCAACATGCTCATGTCGATTTTCGAGCTTATTGGTTGGAAGCAGTGTTGGATAGAGAGGTAAATGTGCGAAAGAGATATGCATGAATTAGGTAGAAAACATATCCTTTGCCTACATACATAGATTAGACTCAGCGATCTTATGCTACCCCTTATAAACCAATCGCTGTTTAATCTATTGTTTCTGTAAAATTCTATTGGTTTCGGTTTTTATTCTGTTGAACATAGATTATTCTGCTAATCTTATTTTTGTTATGTAGAATGCTTTTTGTCAAAAGCTTACGCAGCTATTATATTTGGAACAAAATCTAGCTGGCGTATTCCTGGTTACCGTAAGGAGTAAACACGAACCTTTTTCGCACATTCCTCTTCATATTTATTAATTTATATTTACTACTATAGTATACTGGTGTATAAATGCATGGTATATATATTCATTTATCGTCAATTAATAAATTTATTATTTTACTTTTTTACTTACTTATGTTGGTGAAGGTGAATTTAATTTCGAAGTAAGTCACAATACAAACATTTTATTGGCTAAATATGTATATATTTAATATTTAAAATTGAGTTAGAATATTTTCATACATCGGTTTCAATATAAAAAATATATTGCTGGTTTTTCTTTCTATACGAATTGTACAGTCGAGTTCCTTAGCGGTAATCCACTTATAGAAAAATTGCCTTGTTTCTTGCGACGAGCTAAACTCCGCCTTCTTATTACAAATAACCAATAAGGATGTCGATGTTTTGAAAAAATAAAGTAAAATTCTTTGGCATACCTGCACTGTACCCTTGACTATTTTTATCACCGCTGTCTTTGTTTTCCGCTCGGGAATTTTTACGATCTCTGCCATTTAGACGAAATAATTATTTGTGAATACTCTATTTTTAGAACTTTGACCGACCTTTTTCGTCCTAACACATTTAAAAGTGGCATCCTATTTGTTATTGTTTTTGCGTCAACGTCTCAAGGCGTACGAAATGTTCAAACAATTGTCTCTTTTAAAGTAGAATACCGCCAAGGAACTCGACTGTACCTATGATTTGTAATATAAAAAAACTACATTAATCCCCACTTTTTACGATATAATACAAATGTGGGATGTATTTATTTAATGAAGTTTTCTAGGTTAACTGAGCGCCTCATTTTAACATTTCCCTATTTCATTTTAACAAAGAAATAGGGAAATGAAGAATAAATAACAGGTTGAAATATAAAAGGGTCTGTTCGAAAAAAACTGTACCTTTGTACAACTGTTATAGTAATAACACGGTTTACGCAACGCAAAATGACTTTTGATTTTATATAACCATAATATTACGAATACAAGCCGCAGTTATGTTCTCCTATTGTTTTAAAATATAATAACTTTTTGTCCTCAATTCCTATTAGTGTATTAAAATAATTTTGGAGCATCACGAAATAGTGTTTTCAACTTAAGATGGCGAACTTTCGTAAGATGAAAGTTTATTAATTAAAAATATACATAATAAGTAGTAAAGAATAACGAAATATATTTCAAAATTAGAAAAATAAATCATCTGTATGCGTAATAACAAATACTTTGTTTGCTCCTTATATATTATTTTCATAATTTAAAAACTACAGCGATCCTAATTTTCCGTCAAATCTGTAGTTCTTCTGTTGTTTTTGAGCAACGATATTTTTTAGTCATCAAATCACTGCCTATCTCTTTTTTTCTTCTACATAAAAAGGACGGTGTTAAGTGATTTCATTATTTTTCTAAGGTTTTCTTTAAACTATTGAAAAATTCTATAAACTAAGGAAACCACTGTTGGTTGCGTTGCGTTATACTTTCTCGTTCGCTAAATAATATGAATGTAAGTGTGAATCAGTCATTACTAAAGGGGTCTAAAAAGAGCAACATTTAAAAGTTATGAACAACAATGCCTGGAAGGGCGCCGTAGTACAATTAATAGACCAAAAAAGTCGAAGCTACCGTTTCTTTACACGAGATGCTTTATAAATATTTATATACGCGTGATTTTTAAGTTGTATAATGGTGTAATATAAAAGGTTGGCTGGCATATCATAAACGATTAGTTTATATAAGAAAAAGTAAGAGATTTTTGATTCTATGAAGTATAACATTGTAAGATCAAACTCTAAGTACGCTTTTTTTTACATTCCAGATGCGGTGGCTCGTTGATCTCCCGTCGCCACGTTGTGACAGCGGGTCACTGCGTTGCACGCGCGCAGCCGCGTCACGTCCGGGTGACGTTGGGTGATTACGTCATCAATTCTGCGGCGGAGCCCCTGCCCGCGTACACGTTCGGCGTACGAACAATCAAAGTCCATCCATTGTTCAAGTTCACGCCTCAAGCCGATCGATTTGACGTCGCCGTGCTGACGCTCGATCGTAATGTACATTATATGCCTCATATAGGTCAGTTTCATTTTATCTCTTTTTTATAATGAACTACAGTAAGTAGTGCCTGATTAATATACCACCCGATAAGTCATGACGCGATCTATGAATGGTACAGACTAGTTTAGTATTACCCCTATTCACTCTAAATTTGTAATAATCTATTGGCGTAATTGGTCAGAAATACTGGCGCTGTTCATTTTGTTGATTATAAACTTTAGAAACGTGTGTCAGATACTGTATTCAGTACACTGTATAGCACCCCCAGCGTATGGATATAATGAATATAATTTTTCATAATAACACAGTTTTAAACTCTTATTGTAAACATTTCCAGCGCCAATCTGCTTGCCGGAGCGGGGGTCGGACTTCTTGGGACAGTACGGCTGGGCAGCGGGCTGGGGCGCGCTGAGCCCAGGCTCCCGGCTGCGCCCGCGCACGCTGCAGGCGGTCGATGTGCCCGTTCTAGATAATAGAGTATGTGAAAGGTGGCATCGAGCTAATGGTAAATATTAATTGAAGATGAGCCTAATATGTGTACCATTTAAAGCGTCAGCTGCTATGCCTGTTTAAATTAGTATCAGATTTTCGGATTCGCTAATTTCTCCTCCTTCAGTCAAAACATTTAATATGGAAGCTCCGATCAAATTCACTGCAGGCGAATTCCTCGTGTTCCAGTTTTAAATTCCCTTTTTAAGTAATGCAAAATATACACATCCAAAAAAAGGTTTGGAAACAAATGAAACCAAATTTCATATTCCTACTGAAGCCTTCTTAGGCAATACTTAAATATGCGCATAGAACGAAATAGGTTTAAATGAATTAAACAAAAATCGTCTTGAATTGGACCTTGCTTAGAATGTTAAATAATGTTTTAGGTATCAACGTAGTTATATACCCTGAGATGCTCTGTGCGGGATACCGGGGTGGGGGGAAAGATAGCTGTCAAGGTGACAGCGGCGGGCCTTTGATGTTGGAGAGGGCGGGGCGATGGTATCTCATCGGCGTCGTCTCCGCAGGCTACTCCTGTGCTAGTCGAGGCCAACCCGGCATCTACCATCGTGTGGCGCACACCGTGGATTGGATATCACATGCGACCACACTCTCATAGCGTCAAGGTACCACACTCTCACATACGAGGACAAGTTTACGTCTCTAAGAAATTCAACGTGAGAAAAAATCACAAAAAAGAGAAAGAGAAAGAGTGAGATTTTTATACTACGCCAGTGATAAATGTTAAAGTGCTTGGATGTTTGCGAAGAATGTCTTAGCAGATTTCGATTCTAAAAAAATGTATTAATGTATTCTTTCTTTTGGCAATTTCTTTTTAAAAATACACTGGCTTACAATACAATAATGTCTAACCATTAATGTTACCACCAAAAAGTTAATGCTTATTTTAAGTTTATTGATTGTAGTGTAATGAATAGTTTGCCTGTAATAAATCGATACTTGATATTTTAAGGCAAGACAATATTCCTCAGTTTTCATTTTCCGAAAATTTTAGTACTGGCCAAAAATATTTATGTGTTTGATGTGGAGTAAGCAACAAATAATTTGTACAGTTGTATAGTACTAGATTTGAGAGACTTATGTTGAGTATAATTTGCACACTTAAAGTATTTGCAAAAAAAAAAACTGGAAAAATTTGCTATGAGATATTGGCAGATGCAAATATTTACATAAATAGCATATTATATTTCAATATTCCAATTTATACAACGAAGTTTCAAATTTAGTAATTTATTAAAATTTACATTACCTATGATAAATTTGACGAAATTTTCTAAGATTTTAAAATTTTAAGGAATACGTTGTAAATTCAATATTTATAAAATAATATGTATACAAACCCATTTTAACAACCATCTCAAAAAAAAATGTAAAATTGAATAATAGTCGACTTACTCCAATGGATTTATATGTGTTTTGGTCTAGATTTAATCTACACATCAACCAATTATGTCAGTGTATCAGTGTATCAGTCAGTGTATAGTAGCCAAAAAACACAATATTTGGTTTGTTTTTTTATTTTAATTAAAACAAACTTACTAGACTTACCTTTAGAAAACATTGTGATAAAATATTAACCGGCCGAAATTGCAATAATAATGAAAGTAAATCTTTAGTACCTATAACGTAATGTAAATAAAAAGAAGTAATTTTAAATGTAAATACAAAATGTAGAATCATTAGATATTTTATATTTACGATTAGATGGTATTACTTAAATGTACATAATTTTTTACCTAACATATTTCGTTAGTAACGTTTGTCATAAATTATTTCCAAAAGCTTCGTTATTTATTTTTATGATGCTTAAAATAAAGCTCCTTTTGTTAATAGTTTTATCCTTTTTAAACTATTTAACTCTTACATTTAAGTAACCTTAAATTATATTTAATAAGTTAATAAACTGTATTTATTGTTAATTTAAATATTTGTTTTTTTTTACTTTTTTAATTTTCAAGTGTTTTCCTAGGTACTTATGTGCTTATTACTTACTCAGTTTCCCTGGCTTGTAAATTTTATGAGCTCGAAGTAAATTTAACCCAAAATTCTCAAGGTTATTTTAGCTCTAGGTCACACTCCATCGCCTATATTACTTTGTCTTTCTAATGTAAACATTACAATTTGTTTAAATTGTTAAAACGAGGTAAAATGCACAGATTGTAAAAATTATTTAATTCGTCGAATCGTCATTTCATCGACTTGAAAATAAGAGGAGGTTCTCAATTCGCCTGTATGTTTTTATGTTTGTTACCTTAGAACTTCGACATTTACGAGTATGAACCCATTACAATTTATTTTTTGTTGGAAAAGGGTCTGTTTGGGTTTAGTTTAATAGATTGGTAATGACATGTACCGTGGATATAAATAGCAATGACTTATTAAAAAAATATACAAAATTTAAATTTTTTGAGTTTTGTTCAAAAGTTCAAAATTTTTGTTTATGTTAAAAGGTTTGTTAAAAGTTATCTTCGATAAAAAATAAATACTGAATAAAGTTTGAGTCATTTATTTGCAAATATATTGTAAGATTGATTCGAGTCCGTTATAATTTGGTTACCAACCAAGTGGTATATTATTTTCATCGACGAGTCTGTTCAAAAACTTCTCCAAGGGTCGATAGTACCTCAAGAGGGCAGCAGCAGAGATGTCATCTTCTTTAAATGACGCTTTTAATATTTCTCTCCAGTGTTGGGAATTGCCAAGTGACATGAACTTTCTGAAGATGAGACGATTCTATGTTAATTTACGTAGCGAGTAGGTCACGGAGATTACACATTACTGATTAGCATATTATATATTTTTCTCTCTACGCTATGTCTCTCTTTGTCTTATATATTCAGTTACGAGTAATGATAAGAGTATATTAACTTTGATAAAGTATAAAAATGGGTGGTTAATTTTGATTTGCCGATATTTTTCATGTACGTCGATGATTATTTAACATTAGGCGACACGATGCTCGTTCCCCATATTCTACAAATATTTAAAAGAAATACCTCAATGCAATTGGGGTAAATTGAGTAATTAATAAATATAATTAATATATTACTTTAACAATTTCCCGATCGCTTTAGCTCCATAAATGTCACATCTATTCAAAGGGATTGATTTAGGTAACTGTTTATATTCTCCGTGTTTTCCAAAGACGGCAGCTTTGCAAAGATGTTCAAATAACTGATGTTGGAAGAAACTAGCCAAAAAGTACCTAAGACGAAAGAAAACAGTGCAAATTAATATATTGAACCCTTCACAGCTCGACTTATAGTGGTGGTGGTTGGAGAAGCGTTTGGTAGCCAGTTTATGTTAGCAATTTTAACTATTTTGTCTCATGTACGATTACAATTATATAGTATTTTTTTGTTACCTTTTCCATCAAATAAGCTTCGTGTAAAGCAAAAATGTGAATACCTTTTGTACTTCAAAATAGTATAACGAGGGAAAGATTAGGAATTATAATAAAATACTCGTATTCCTAAATATGAGTATCATATTATAATGAATCATGGCTTCCTTATTTAATGTTATAAAGTCATAAACTAGCAAGCGCTTCAACGTAAGATACGTTACTACTGATACTATTGATATTTATTATAATCAAAAGAGTCATCTGATGGAAATAAGAGGCACGAACATATGCAAATGGAAAAGACGAAACATCATTATTGTCATCAGCTTTAAAGTCTACGAGGTCGTGATATTTTTCCGGTCAACCCAGCCTGTTTATGTAAAAGCTGGTGATTCTGTTATTAATCATATTGTTTCAGACACACCAAAGTACTCGGGTTAAAAAGAGAATTTTAACCTTATGTAAGGTGTATTATCAGCCACATGGTATATGGCGCCAACATCAAAAAATTCTTCACTTCTCTCTTCAGGTGGTGATATGCCTTGAATTTCCAGAGACATTGCCCAAAATTCTTTATTCAGAGCTGCTTTATTAATATCATTTTCAAAGTAATTCCATCGGTATTCATCAACGACCAATGAAAATGGTATTTGAGGCAGTTTGTTTAGAGCACGTTTCAATAGTAGTATTTCATCAGTCGTTGCATATATAATTTTGTTTGCTTCACTTTTAATAGGTTCTAAACGGGAATTATTTATGTCACCTTTATCATTTGAGTTTGATATTTTTTGTGAAAAAACTTCTATTTCATTTATCTTTGAATATAAAGTAGAATCATTTATCAGTCCCAGCCTGTTCAAATGCTGCGGGGTCACGACACCAATTGTTATTGCATCTCCAATACTTTCATGGAAAGCTGAATTGGCTTGCTGTAAGTGAAATAGCAGATAATTTCGTACAAAACAAACCTTCGTAATCAGTTTCGAAACCTTATTAAATACAATTTATGACGAAAATTTCTAGTCATGTTTGACATAGACCTATATTTTAAACTGTAACATATTTTGGAATAGAATAACAAAACTGAGGTGTACGTACATTTTTATACTCATAATATCGAGTGCCAATTATATTGTTAAATTGTAATTTCACTTACCCTAAATATACCAGGCTGATTCGCATAGGCCATATAATATTGAATATGTCCCATTTCGTGGTGCAATACATCAAAATCTTGGAAGGATATGCTAGTGCAATAAAGTAATCTGTAAATAAAAATAAAAAACATTCCATATATTTTAAGTAACAAATATTTGAAGACATAAACTCGTGTATTCTTTCTTTTAAGGTCGGAACACGCATCTGGTGTTACGGATGTCCATGGGCGTCGGTTCACTTAATGTTAAGCGATATTGCCCCATTATGCTATAAAAAATAAATAATAAATAGTTTTACTAGAAACTCATAAGTTAATTTTTACACCAATTTAAATACCTATAGTCGCCTTTTTTGAACATATCTGCAGCAGTTCCATGGCAACGTATTTGACTGTCTTCTTCTACGAATACTGATTTGCTCCAAAATTTATTTGTCATTGGTGGTAAACCTAAAGACAGATAAAAGTCTTCTGTTCTTTTACCCTGAAAGATATTTACGAAGTTTAGTTGCTGCGGCTTCTACTAAAAGTGGACAACTATATAATCAAATATTTTTTGGATTGCCTTGTTTTTTTCATTCAGGCTCTGAACTTGCATAAACCATTGAGCATGTTGACTGGTTGAATGAAGAAATAGTAACAAGACAAATTTATGTTGCAGAGGTGAGTGGCAGTGTTGGTAGGGGACGTTCCAGAAGAATTAATGTCGATCATTATAAACACTCAAGCCCATAACCTAGGGAGGTTGCCAGAGATTACGAATTTCCATTTGGTGCGATCATTTCTCTCGCTTCTTATACATCCATACATCTTTGCATACACGCTTGTCGGTTAGGTGTACTCCTTATATTATGGCCTTTCTTTAGGAGGCCACTAATTTGAATGATGGTTTTTCTAGGTCGTCCCATACTAGCACTGCGACTCACTTTTACGTCATAGATTTGTCTTTACAATTCTTTGTCTCATTTTCCTTTCTTTAATTTTTACTGATTAATTTATATTTAACCTAGTTGCTCACCATATGTTTAGCATCCCAATTCTTAATCTTCATGCTTTCATCTAAATTAATAGAGTTAGGAACTATTAGATCCGATAACGACTCCCAGTTTTGCATCCAGAGATTTCCTGTTATGAAATATTATAATTAGCTGATATATAATAACAAAATGATTTATATAATAACAAAATACACTAAATTTGAATTGAATTAATTGGATTGATTCTTCCAGAAGTTGGGGGTTCCGCTGCAGCCTGCGCTCGAAGTTCAAGTGCTTATGTTACATATTGATTTGTTTTAACAGCACAGAAGATGTAAGCAGCGCAACATTAGACTTGGGTTCAATGGGTAGTCTTATCTGTGCGTAGTTGTAGATCTGCTGCTGATCAAATGCACCACCTATTTTGTTTTTCGCACATAACTTATGTAGTATATCATTATCAAATAAATATTTATAACATGTAAATAAAGAAATTTAAAATTATTTAATTAAACTTTACCAAGTAAATGTGAAGGTATAGGTCCTCGTGCGGGAACAATTTCACCATACTTGTTTCGAAGAAAATATCGAACAACACCATGTAATAGCGTGTATAATGGTTTAACAGATTGGTAGAGTTGTCGACAGTAACGCCTTAGATTTGGTATCTCGAGCTCTTCGCGCCAAGCCTTTCCAATGTCAGTGTAACCTGAATTGGAACGCATTCGCACAATTTTACACTTAGAATTACATAAAAAAATATGTTATTAAGAAATATAAAAAAATATTGAGCTAATCGCAATCATCATCAGGCAA
>DWLR01004606.1:0-11884 GCA_018246295.1 Papilio alexanor hazarajatica | reverse complement strand
TATATATATATATATACATATATATATAATAATTAAAGACTGAGTGAAATGATTAAACAAACCAACAGACATTTTATAACTATTGTGATTTCTCGTGATAAGTAAATATGCGACCGCAAGTAGTGACAGCCTAACGGTAGGCAATAATATGATGGCGCTCGAACTATCCCAAGTACTCGCGAGATATTAGAATAAAGATAAATAAGGGATTGGATAAGGATTCAATGCAATCCATGTGAAAATTCATATATACATCTATCAGTTCATGTCATCATTAATGTAAGATGTCTTGGTAAAAGCGTCACTTTCAATAAACAACGAATAATAGAAATCTTTTATAACATAACTGCACGTGACTGTACTAATAAAAGTGGCAATGTCGAAGTTCCGTCGTGATCGAGGGGGTCGCCTAAAATAAGAGCGCGGTCAACGCGTCGCGACCGAACGGAAGGCAAAATAAACGCGCCAGCCAACGTACGTACTTGGAATAATTTACGTCTCACGCAATTTGCGACTGGGTACCGTGTGACTGACTACTCCTTCAATCATCGATCATCCGTCCATTGATTAATAAATATACTGGTTTAAGCTGAAACACTAAACGCCAAGCTATAAACTCGCATTCAAATACTTTAATCTTGATATCCTACCAACGGCAACCGATAGGAATTCGTAAACCAATGTTTTTTTTTAAATACAAACCCTTTTACAGGTATACAACCACAATGGCTTTTTACAGTGTTAAACATTTTTTTAAATAACCAAAATTATTAGGTACTAGCTTTTGCCCGCGACTTCGTCCGCGTAGAATAGTTAATGTGGGCACCATTTTTATATTTTCTTCATTTATTTATTGACCCACAGCTTTAATTGTTAACATGTCGCCAATAACGGGTTTTCACTTATAGACATTGCTTGGCTAGTTAAACTAATTCATCAGGGAGCAATAAAAATAGAAAAAAAAAACAAACGAACTTAAACACCACCTCGCCGGGGATATGCTCGTTACAAAATGGATCTCAAAGTCTCACAAAGTCTGTAAATAGCAGAAGCGTACATTGTCTGTTTTAGTTCTAAGGTCGTACGTACGTTTTGATAAGAAATATTTAATTTTTATCGACTAATGAACGTAAATGTAAATTAGAACGAATTTTTTTAGGAATCACTATATTAAGTTCAAATATAATTATTTTAAGGTAGTCATTACGCAAATAATACACATATACAACTGCTTTGATTTACTGCAAATAACTTATTTTTAGTACATTTTATAAATATTGTTTTGTTTTTCTATCCTTTGGTAAAAGATAAAGATTTCGTGAGTTTGATCCAACGCATCGTTATATATATATTGTGATTAAGTGTAGTAGTTACCACAATCCCACCTAATATTATCTGTATCGATTTATCAATGGATATTATCCTATTATCCTTTTAATAGAAATAGTATTTACTTATGTATGTGGTATGATTACATTATAGATTTTATTTCATATCATATAATGAGGTAGTGAGAAAGACCTAATATTTTTGGTAAGTAGTACGCCTCACCATGATAGAGTTCCCACCAAGAATTAAAACATACAAATTTCTACGCATCATGGTGTTTGTAATGTACATTCCGTTACATTAAATAATACATTTAATTCGTTGCACAGTCCATGACACGATGCCAAGTGGACTTCAAATACCTTCTTAGAACATCATCCATTTCTGAAGCTTGGATTAGCGCTAGTGTGACCGCAGTTCCGTAACTACAGTATCATGATGTATGAGGAAAATTTTCGGTACAATTAAGACATAACACACTTGCCTCATACGAGTATTAATGTAATGTGTAGTATTATTGCGTGTGATAATATTGTGGGTATATTATTGGGTGGTGTGTCAAACGCTAAATTCTCGCCTACATAAACCTACTATGACTGAAGTTTGTCTGACAAGGCTCGGGGAAAATATAATAAACGGCAATAAATATTGCATATCGACCCTTGGATGATATTTCAGCTTCGTAAAGCGTTATCTCTATCGTACCTCTACCTACGTAATTTTTAGTGCTTCGTGCGACAGAGATAAAGCTCTACAAAGCCGAAATCTCTTTCTATAGGTCGATGTGCAATATTTATGGCCGCTTACTACACACGAGGAATTAAAAAAAAATGTGATAAAGCCGCGTAATAGCGATTATAAATTGTTTGATCGATGCCCCAGTGGCAGGGAGACGTGAAAGCGAAGACATGTAATTTTTGGAAGACGTAATAATTGTTTATTTATTTCTGTTTAATCTAATTAACTTTAAAGACGTATTATCTTACTATACTATAGTTTAATATAAAAACCAAACGAGGTGAAATGATCTCGCACATTTATATTCATAATTTCTTTTATAAGTAAATAATGCTCAATAAGTATGATTTACCTATGTATGTTCTTTTATAACGCAATATAATATAAGACAAAGAACAGATATCTAGTATGTTCCAATTATTTTTACATTTTAATGTATGATATCCAGATATGGAAAAATAATTAACATGCATTCGATACCAATTTAATAGGTAAGAATAATTTAATAATAATACAAGTAATAATAATAAAAATACTAATTTTGCACTTTTTTGCAATTGCAGAACAATAGCTTTTTCATTCTAGCATTAGACATATTAGACAGTAAACGCAATTCGTTTTCCACATATTTATACATCGAATGACCAGAAGTTTTGAAAAACTTTGTAAACCTAGGAAGGTTTATAAAGTTTAATCCAAACCCGGTGTAAATTAAAACTAAACGAAATTAAACTGATCGTTAATCAGTTTAATTTCAAATAAAAAGACATAACAGTTTTCGTTTAAAATAATCCGTCATGCTTATGATAAACAAAGATAAGGAGAAATATAACACTTGGGTGTAAGATAACAATAGCTTCGTCGAAATTTTGTGAGTACAATATAATGGCCGTATTATTTACATTATGTCAGCGATAAGATTGGTGGGTGAACGATAACGCCTTTGCTTCAGTTGGTTGCTTCAGTTGGAGCGCTCAAGAATGTACACCTGAGTACATAATTGAGTAATGTTTAAGGGAATGTCTTTTTTGTTTCCATTTCTTAAATTTCCATTGTGTAGCCTTTTTTTCTAAAACTAATGGTATAAAAATTCAAATCTGAAACGTATTTCCTTTACTTTTATTTTTGTTATTTATTTGTTTATTTATTTAAGTTTCAACTATATTCTTACAGAAAACAGGTTAAGCCTTGATGCCCGTCACGGTGTCATAGTGTCAGCAAACAATTGTTTACCATACTTAGTTCGTATTGATAACTATTAATAACAAATACAAAGAACTGTTCTAAGAAGCGAAC
The DNA here is from genome assembly GCA_018246295.1 of Papilio alexanor hazarajatica. Classification (NCBI taxonomy): domain Eukaryota; kingdom Metazoa; phylum Arthropoda; class Insecta; order Lepidoptera; family Papilionidae; genus Papilio; species Papilio alexanor. Next base: position 8,521 of record DWLR01004606.1, on the reverse strand, counting down.
TAAAATATTGTATGGATCAAATGATATCTCCAGATGTCAAAATTAGGGCCTGTAGGGTATTTAAATTGGATACACCCTTTTCTCCTCACCAATTGGTGACGATAACTCGAAAGATTAGGTCGACCCGTTGCCACAACATATTTCTGACATAAAGTTAAAAATTTGAACATATAAATTGACAAATACTTTATGGTGATTTTTTCAGTACACAAGCACACGAGGAAACTAAGTTATCCTAAATTTGTCATCTTTATGCGTTGATTCATTAAGAAAACGGAATGATTCAGCGGTCCATGTTTGTACGCGTCATATAAAAATATTTTATGCCATTTACGTATAATGGTGAGTAATATAGTATGTGAAACAGAATTAGAATTTTAAATAAGCCATTGAGGAAATCACAAAGAGTTTCGGGGCAGAAAATTTTATACTTGTAGAGTTCGTTGACTCATCTCTCACCCAAAGGGACATTGATTTTGTCGCGTGATATCTAGACTGAACGTTGCACTTCCTGCCAACCAAACCGCAGCCAATGTCCATTTTATTGTTGTACATGCAATTTATAAGCTCCTTATCGTAATTCCCTTAGAATGATTCACTAACACAATGGTAGAAAAATAATAAGTTATACCTCAGAACAACTTTCAAAACTTGCTTTTTAATATAACATGTTTCTTACCTTGTAAGTCATCTTTTCATATTAGACGTCAAAGCATGCACTTCCGGCTTTTTTACTTATAAATTGGTCAATATTAGGTATATGTATTTAATGTAATTAAATAAAAAAAGTCACTGTTGTATCGCCTAATAGGGTACAGAAGTAAAGGGGAAAATCAAATTATCGAAAACCACTTTTTATACGAATTAAATTCGATCATAACGGCAAGTGTATTTTCAAGTCAACCAGATTTTAAATATAGTACGGTAGTAAAAAATAACTCAACGTGAATTATTAAAGTCAATGAATTGTCAGAAATGCGAGACGTATTTTTCAGATTTTACCGACCACTGACTGTTATCGTAATTGTTAAAATTTAAGACAACAAAAAATAGGTAATCATTAATCATGACTGACGACGTAAAAACATTCAAAAATACGGAAAGCAGTTGCTGTATGCCTTAACCAAGTTATTATTTTAATGTCTAGTTTATTTTTACCCACAATTTTTTTTATAACTTCGTGCAATTTTAATAAAGGGCGACTAGTTGACGTCACCCTAAAATAATTAATAGCGCAGTAAAAACGCAAATGCAATTAAATATAATAAACAAAGTAATTAAATTAGTCACAAGGGTAACCCCTAGTTGACTCATTGTCAGTTTCATTTTAACGCGTAGTATCGCGGTGTTATTAAATAAACGTGACCATCTAGTTATACGTTAAACATTTTAGTGATCAATTAGTTATTGGTTATGACGACCACGTGAATAATATTCAGTAACTTAAGTCAGAATTGCAGATCTAAAGTGACACATTGCTCGCAGAACGGATGGCCGAAGGGCCGAAAGGTCCTTGAATGGCGGCCACGCACAGGTCCACGCAGCGTGGGCAGGCCTCCTACCAGATGGGCCGACGATCTGGTCAAGGTTGCGGGAGTGCATTGGATGAGGATGGCGGAGGACCAATCTTTGTGGCGATCAATGGGGGACGCCTACGTCCAACAGTGGGCGACCATAGGCTGAGATGATGATGATGATGAACTTAAGTCAAACATCGGCTATTCCTAATTTTTTTTCTATACGTATGTTTAAAGAGAAAAGATTTGATTGTTTTGCAAAACTCAAAAACCACTGAATCGATTTTAAGAATTCTTTCACCAATAGAAAGCTCTTCTATCAGCGAGTAACCTATGCTAATATTTTTCTATTTATCTGACTATATAAACGAAACTGGGACGGGATGCTAGTAATTATTTGACTAATGGCCACCGCGCACTAAGCAGCCTGACGGTATGACGCTGTATCACTACCAAACACCGTCATATGTTCGACTGGCTGCCTAGTTCGCGGTTAGCCTAACGCTTGATCACAATCCCACACCACAGAAGTGGTGATGTGTTCATAAGGATGGTACGCACTAGTTTAGCATCAGCGTTTTCAATGCTCTCTTGAAGGTAGCCAAGTTTTAAATCTTAAACACGCATCAATACGTAGCACTACGCGGTAGTGACGCATATAAATGCGTCGATTCATATATAAATATGAATCGACGTTAGTGTTATTATTCTATATTACCAGTTAACAATTTATAAACAATTTCATTCATTGTTTAGTTTTGTTTGATACACCACATAACAAAACTCATTGACACAGAAAAAAAAATTTCGACATTGATAAAAATATGCAGTAGTAAGTAGTTGGAATATAATTATTGATAGCAATATTCCAACTGTACCGCTGAAACTATTGTTTTTTCGAGTACTTTTATAAAAATATGTTACGAGGACCCATCCATGTTATTTAATATCGTTTAAAATCAATGTTGATTTACTTTTCTTATTCTTTTCTTATGTAGTCTCTAATAATTTTCTATTATCTCTATAATCTTTCATTTGCGGGTCGGATGATTAGAGTTAAGGAAGTACTTAGTTATACCACAGCCTTAGGGTACCCAGTCACATCTATTACTTAAAATCATCAGTTATAAAAGTTAACCGGTATGCTAGCATTAAAAAAATTTCAATGACGGGGGGTAGATAGATATAGTGTTCGTAATGTATAATGTTAGATGAACTAGCCTAACTTCTACTAAGATCATCATTCTCTTGCCCATTTTACCCACATTGACTGGATTAAAAAAAAATCTTTTACTAAAAGTTTAAACTCTCACATTAAGTAGTGTTGTTGGAAATTGAAAAGCTCATTTTACTTCCTTTATGGAATGACTATTATTGTTTCAACGCACATTGTACTATGTATTTATAAACTTTTTCTTTATAAAAAAAATTAGTGGCCAATTACATCCAAGGTACTGGCTGGTAAGAAATGTACTAAGTACTTAGTTTTTTCCGTTTCTTTATGAATATTCAACAATTTTGTTTTGTATTCCATTAGCTCTCAACAGCCACCAAAGGCGACATGTTATTTTGTCTTTAATTTTATTTGTTAATTCATTTATATTGTACAATCAAGCAAAATTATTAAATTTTCCTTAACCTACTTAACTTCATTTTAGTTCCTTGTATGTCTATGTAAAAATTAATTTAGGGTTTTTAAATATATTTAGATATTTATAACATCCGTCAGTACACCAATCTGCCCATAAGTGTCGCGATAGGTTACTCGATAAAAACCCCGTTTAAAGCCAGAGACTACGACAGGTTTTTTTTTAATTTTTAAGTACACAGTTCTGAGTTGTTTTTCATCCACTAGATTTATCCATTATTTGGCTTATATTCAAGTAAGAAGGTAGGATGAATTCTGGTGTTCACCTGCTACAGTCGCAAGTCAAGTGCTACAGGTGCAATTAGGCACCACGTGTATAAGTTATAATCATCGAGAAATAACACAGTTACGTAAAATAATCACAACCTGCGTGTGAATCCTGTGTAATCTCATTAGACAGGTGAATGAAAGTTTTTAATGAGATGACACTTTTCTATGAAGAACTCGACTCCTATTCATTTCGTCTCCCACGACGAGTACGCTCCACAATGCAGTCTTACTTGAACCTATGCTAATTTCATATTAAGTAATGTGTTTTAGAACTTTCACTAATACAATATGTATAATTATTATTAATTATTGTAATATTATAATAATTAGTTTATATTTGGTTCTTCGTCGGCAAATATTGATCGATATTATTGTTTGAAGAAATAGAATGATAATATAATTTCAACATTTGTAAATAAAATTAAAATCTTGATAAAGATAAAAGAAATATAAACGAAAAAGTAATATTTTACCTTACATATCGAAACTGATAAAATACAGTACGTTAAAATAAACGCAAAACCTGATTACTGAATACTGCGTCAGTCTTATTTTAACACAGTTTTTTTTTTTATTTAATTCACAAAAAGAGGGTAGATGGTCCTTACAAGAGAATATCTATCTTTAATTAATTAACACTCTAAATGTGTAGATATAATAGATGAAGCGGTATTTTTTTCTGTTAGGGAAACTGACATAAAATTAATTTAATAAAATGCCACTTACTTGTTAAAGGTCTCCTCGTACTGTTTTATTTCCTTCCTGGAGAATTCATGAAACTCTGTAAAAACATTCACGTATTTATATTTGGGCTTAACCTCGAGCCCTTCTTCGAGTTTTTCGTTTATCTCCTGACGCCTTGAGAGAATGCCGCTTAATTCGTCGGTAGCCGACATGGTTGAAAATTACCCGCCAAAAAAACGTGAAGATTTTTTTTTCGTAATCTGTATCGAGGAGCGCGCCCGCGAGATGTTTACTATAGTGCGACCTCACTGACACTAGCTGCTCGCTGGAGCTGCGGCAGTGGCAAGTCAGTGCCTCGCACTCGCTCCGCGTGCGTTCTCTCGCTAATACGGTAACCAGGCTATCTGAAAACAATAAACTGTCCAGAATAGTATGAAAAAAATCTTTGCATTATCCTGTAAAGGGCGTGTACTGCAGGACGTAGGCCTGAATCGTCACAAAGATCAGTCTCTTGACGCCCTCATCTTCCACAACCATGACCATCAAACGTCAGTTAATCTTGCGAAGAATCTTGTCTTTGCGAAGCCATGTCATTCACTAACTGATCTCTCTCATTTATGAGCAATATATATTGTTCTTAATACAGTATACAGATGCATGATTTAAAATGGTACATTATGCAAATGAAACAACGAATAATTAACATACATTTTGAATATTGATCTATCAAATTGAAGACACAGAACCTATCTCGTGAGGGACGCAAATTGATCTTCAGGTCCTTTGTCGGCTTTTAAGGAAAGAGAGTCTTTTTATTGAAAAATTTACTCCGAGTACTTAACAAGCAATACTTAAGTAAAAAAAAAACTACTATAACCCAATGATACTGCGGGGAGTATCTCTACTGGACGCCATTCCGTGAGCTCTACTGCTCTTCTATTGCTACTGCCTGGCTCTACAAAAATAAAAATCCCGATAATCTACATAAACATGGTGTCTCGTCACAATCGAGTCATCGAGTCGTGGGGAAGGACGAATCGACGCCGACGCGAGCTCACCGCACAAGCCGCAAGGCACGCTGGCTGTGTAGCTACGGCTCGGCTTATTTAAGCTTGCCGCAATCATTGTGCGTATGGTGGTAATAGCTCTGCGCCAAAACACTACATCGACCTGACATAACTTCGCTTTGAGTTTGACACCTCTTTGTAAAGTAATCTAATTGAAACACCCTTGCTTTCAATTATAAATCATAGCATATGTGTTTGATATTGTCAAAATCGAAACGTTAATACAAATAATGTTGGATATTACAAATACGACATAGTTATGAGATATGCAAGCACAAAATATTATTTATAGTTTAAGATAAATATCAAACTGAAGTAGATTTTTAAATAAGAATTGATTTTTATTTATTTTCGAAACAAAACTTTTGCATATTATATGTCGTTCTGATAGTCAATAATATTTCTGCTTATAATATAAAATTAAGCTTATTTGTTTGTTGCATTAGTTTTTTGATAATTCGTGCGAAAGTACGAAATATTAGAACAAATATTTTCTTAAAAAAAAAATTAAAACAAAGATTAATAAAACATAGTCGTCCACTGCTGCACGTGCCTCTTCCATTGATCGCCAACAAGATCGGCAGGGTGCCTCATCCAATATACTCCCGCAACCTTAGTCAGATCATCGGTCCATCTTGTGGGAGGCGTACCTGCGCTAAAAATATTTGTTCACGTTCAAAGCCATAAATGCCTAATGAAAACTAACGAAAAAAGAGTGATTTAATACAAAACATTCATGTAAATTAATAAGTTAAATAATGTTTGATTCAACCGCGACATCTACAAGCATAGAATTTGCTAAAAATCAATATCAAGATAAAAGTTCCCAAAACCCAAGCAAACACGAGTAAAACAGGCGAATGACCTGAAGTGAAATTTATGTAGTCTATGTGTCGAATCTTCAATATATTGAGTTTTAGCTTAGTTATTGTTATAAACCGAATCAATAAATTTAATAAATGAAGTTTGCGATATTGTAAGCGTGTTTAATATTTAAAATTCCTTTAGGATTATACATAATTTTACTTCTTGTTAATCACAATACGCTGTTACCTGTCAATATTGATGACATGAATCACAAGTTCCTTGTTCATTGTCGATGATCGTTATTTCATAATTGATGTATTGATACTTAATCGATGTTTTTTACTATCGATTATTTGCATGTTTGTTTACATTCTCAGCTATATGATAAAACCAATAAACTATGTCTATAATCCAAACGATTAATAATAAGAACTCGATTATTAGGTGTAGACAAGAATTTCATTGCCGTCATAGCTCTATTAAATTTTAATATTGCACTATAAAAATTAATAAAAAAATTACTTTAAAAATAATCATTTCAGCATAATATTGCTGTCTAATGGTGAGAGTTATTGTGCCATTAGTTTACCAACTACAAACAACCAGATTTTGGCTCATTCCTTCTATAAGTCAAACACGCTCCAACTTCCTTTTAACCCTGCAATTAGAAAAGTCTTGCCACCTACTTTTCAGTATCACAAATTTGATTTTTATTGAACTTATTACAACAAGTGATGGAACATCAGACCTATATACATATATGTATGTTTTGCGATCTATATACATATATATTTTGTAACATGGGTAGGCAGTAAATGTATCGACTTGCAATTGTCTTAAAAATATATATATTAACTTTAAATCATACATACAATAATAAATGAATATGAATGTATAATTCAATTCAAACTTATACCAAAAATTATATAAGGACTGCGAGGCGTACAGCGTGGCAATGTGAGAGTTGAAGGCCTTGATTGCCACCTTTGGCTACATCTTATAAAATATTTATGTCATTAGATACTTTAACAATCTATTAGCAAGGTCGAATAGTGGTGGCATTAAAACGTGTTCAATTTCCAGGCATGATAATAATTTTAATTTCGTAATATACAAATGATTGTTGTGATCTTTTGCTTCTTTCATTCTTCAAGTAGTAAATCGGATAACATTTTAGACAGTGTGCGCTAAAAGTTACACGAATTAAATCCCCTATACTACATCGGACTTTTAGACATAGGCTTATCTTCGCTGTTTTGTTGTTAATATATCTCAAATTCGAAAGAAGGATTGAAAAATATTTCCGCTTGATATTTTTAGAGATTTATTGAAGAAGGCAAACGAGCAACGAGTCGTCGAAAATTAAGACATCCGTAAACACCAGAGGAACCGCAGATGCGTTGCCGGCTTTTTAGGAAGAACACGCTCTGTTCTTGATGGACCCTAAGTCATATTGGTTTATAAATACTAAAGACAGATCATTCCACAAGACGGTTCTACGAGGCAGGAAGTTACCGCGCGGTAGTCAAACGCAAATCATCAAGGTGGTAAAGATGTTATTATTATTTGCGTATCTTCGAGAAAAAAGCAAATAGGCTGAAGATATATGTACTAGTATTATCTTTCGATAATACTGCCTCTTAATCTGAGGTGAATGAACGTTTTTTTTACCACCTGTTATTTTTAAGTAATATAATGGAAGATGTTATTCTTAAAATTATTCTTAAATATTAGTAAATTAGTTGAATCGATTTTCTTATTTAATGAGGACAGTAGTCAAAATACGAGGACAAAAATTGTATTATATCAATTGTGATCTAATGAATTTTGCTGTTAAAAGTTAGGTGAGTCAGTTTTATATAAGTTTTGTTATGTGAATGAAATATTAAACAATACGAAACAGCATTTAATAACACTTACCTCATATACATATTTTGAGTGATACAGTTACACCCTTGCATCGTAGAGGTATTTAAGTTAGGGTTGCCAACCAATAACAGTTTAATTTGTTAAACTCAATGAGAATCTAAATTAACTTATTGACTTATATGAGAATCCAAATTATTTTATTTGAAAGTTGTTTTTCTAATTTATAATGTTCTTTATCCTGTTTATTATTTATTAATTATATAAAAGTGCTCAAGTGATATATTATGTATTCGAAGTATGTGTAATATTAAGCTGTTTTTAAGATTATAGGCACCCCTGAGCTAATTGGTGAAATGTTTTGTTATTTTAATATTTCTAGGTATAAATTTTAATTTCATAATTGACAGGCATGTCCTTAGGGATATTCCTAATGGTCGTGTCCAATGTTCGTGAACCAAGCCCAAATAAAAAAGCATACAAAAGCATCATTCGACTTGTTTCAGTTCGTCCTGGCCAGCATGAAGCGCCACTCGAGGTTGTAGTCTCATTTTAATATCACGATAAAAAATAAAATAAAAAAAGAACAAATATTAATAAATTCCCTTTTCTTCCAGATCGAGTAGTGTCGGTCACGTAGAAAACGATTTGGAGGAAAGTAA
>DWLR01004605.1:0-11884 GCA_018246295.1 Papilio alexanor hazarajatica | reverse complement strand
GGGAGTACAGCTTCCATTTTTCTATGTAAACTTTACACTTATCGTTCGTATATATAACTGATTAATGTTTCACTATATTTTTGCATCCACTATTGGTCACTTATGCTGTTAAATTTTATTTTTGAAAATGTATCCTACCGACTGCGCCATGTTGAATTAGGGACATGTAATAAAACCACTAGCTCAGGATGCAGACTGACGTTTATTCTCCTATATATTTATATCTACCCTCCCCATATATTTACACATACCGACAGTTACGTTACGAAAATTGGATGTTTTCCGTGGCCGAGGTAATTCCGTTTTATTGATAGTTGTTAATTTGGTGCGTTGCCGAGCGGGACGTTAAACAGTACATAAATAATGAGTTTACAATGGGGCTCGCTGCGCGCCACCGGGTTTTTATGCAACCGTAACAACGTCAATGATACCGCCACGAAACAAAACTTAATATCATATTATTCGAGAACAGATGAAAAAGAAAAAAAAAACAAAAACAAAAAATCAAAGATTGCTTTAAACGGACAATACGATCTGTTAGCGTCTTAAAATTTTATAATCAAATTGAAAATATAATTTAGTTATTGTATAGTTCAAATTGAAACTAAAACAATAAGTATTTTAAAACATGATGTATCAAAATTTACCTGTATTTGTAATGGGACAATAGATAAAGCGATGGCTTAGCTATTGACTGAAGATCCGTTGAGACTTAATTAGTCCAATTTCTTTACAGTGATAGACCCAGCAGCAGTAAACAGCTGTTACACGATTGGTCCGGTTCGTGAAAAATATTAATACTTCTGCATTTCGTCGCATGAATGGTTTCCATCTATTAATCTTTTGTTACCATTAACATTTTGTGCTTGACATTGTTGGTGGTTAGTGTTGGAGTATAAGCCATCAAATGACACACTTCGTATTTTTTCGTCTTTCTGTCTTTTATAAATATAAAAATTTAGGATAGAAATAAATTTCAGAACTAGTGACAAAGTAAGGACCTTTGGCAATGCCATTAGGGATATCTTAGCACCTTGACAATGATTAAATAAGAAGCTCTCTTATTTTATGCATTTTTTAAATCATATATTTAAACGTAGAATTATAATCCTCAAGGGCCTTCTTTTGATAGATTTCACTCATAAATTTCCCGCTACATCGCACCGGAAACTCTTAGTCCGGTTTGTCGCAACGAAAATAATAGAGCGTCAGGTAATTTTGCTAATGCACGCGGTTACGTCCTATCTAGATCGCTCGTACACTTCGCCTCAAAGCCCAAGGTAGCAATTAAAAGGGTCGACAGGGAAGATTGTTAGGGTTACCGCGAATTCATATTCAGTAAGAGCATTTAATTATCTGACCTGTAATACTACGATTTAAAAAGGAAAAAAGTCTTTCGAAATTGCAAGTCTTTAGTTGGAGAGTATTTCTTTAAAAATGTCCTTGGGTTTTTAGTAACAAAACACGGTTTATGTATGTCATTTATTTTGATTTTGCACGCAATAATATACATTTTTGGTAGCCAATATGTAATATGACGGGGATTACAAGAAAGTTACATACATAATTGTAATCAACTAAATACCATTTCATACAATTCACTATAAATATTCTGACAAAACGTATTTACTACGTCGAGATAATACTTCGCTTATAGTTTACAAATCATTGTTCATAAATTCAACAATATTAACATTAACAGTTACAATAATATGCTATATAATATGATTACAGTAGCGCTATTTATAACGTAAAATATAACAGCATTTTTATTTATTCGAAAATATTTTATATTTTTACTATTAATGGTTAACAATAAGTGAACGAAAATCAATATTGAGAAAATTGTTATTTCTACATTTTTTACATATCGCAGTATACCGCACGTATAAATCAAAGCAGATACAGGTGTTACCAATTGTATTTTTTGATTATATGGAATATACTTTCAACATATACAATTCTCAGACGTTTAATACTTCAAATGGATCTCATTTTTATTAATACGGTACTGCATTCGCATCTTCTTAGCAATGTTAGAATATCTAACAATTCTTCTGCTGATGCATTAACATACATTTAAAGCATGCTTAAAATTAGTTTTGTCAAAGATAATACCGTTCGTTTGTGATTACTCATTCAGCTTTGTACACAATATTCGTATATAATTTATCAAATAACAACACAAATTGTTTCACGATTAAGCACAATTATTATGACACTTGCACTTGCTTGGTTAAACCACGTACCCTGTTAAGACTTGCGGCGTCATATTACTTACATATAATTTTAGTTATTTTTTTTTGCTACTGCCCGTTTCGGTAAATTTTCCACACAACTCTTTCAAATTCAAACTGTATATACGCCAAATAGTAGTATTTCTTTGTATTTTTTTTTCTTTAAATCACTCAATATTACCAAACGAAATAAATTAAAAGTAATGATCAATTTTAGTAAAAAAAAGTAAAAAAATAAAAATAGTAATCAAAATTTAAAAACATTTTAATCAAAGTAAGAAAATTAATTTCAAGAAAATGCTATACTGAAGTCTTAACTTTGCACATGGCTTTAAAGGTTTATGTTTAACACACTGTATACATAATAGTAGTTATTAAACATAGTACACTAGATAGCAGGCGCTGCGAGTTGCTGGCTGGGGGTCCTCCGCCGCCGAGGAAGCCTGCGTCCTCCACCCGGTTCCCGCCTTCCCGCAGCGGTCCCTGTAGGCTGGAGCGTACGTCGTTGCTTTCCTCTGACGCCGTATCGTTCTCTTCCTCGATTCTCGATTTCCGATACGGCAGTTCCATTTCTGTGGAGAACGTTATATTATATTGACCGGTACACCAGTAAATCATATTTACAAATTTTAAGCTTTAGTTAAATAAATTTAATGGAAAATATAAAAAAGTAAGAACAGAGTTATAGACGCTATTTGAAAAAAGCGACATTACAGTAAAGATATCAAACAAACAAAGGTTCACAAGGAGTCATCACATTTGACAGTGATAAGACGAGTCCCTTATCTCATCTTTATGGCAATGTTTTACCTTTGTTATATTATCATCAATCATTCGTCATCAACATCACCAACATTGTCATTATCTGTCAAATGATATTCACTGCTGGACGTTGGCCTCTCCGCGTATTCTAGAATCTTACTCACTCTACTCACCGTATAGTCTGATGTTCCCTTCAGCATCTCCGATGGAGTTCTTAGAGATGCATTTGTACCCGCCGAGGTCACTGCGCTGTATGTTCCTGATGACGAGCCGCATCTGTACGCTGTAGGCTGAGCTCGTACTCTCAGTCATGTGGTACTTATCGTTCGATATTATCATCTCACCTGGACAACAATTACGCTGTTATCGTATTGGACGTTAAATGGAAACTATTAATTACTATTTATAGCATCAATTTGCATTAATTAGCGCTACTATGGCCGTTTTTGGAATTGATTGAATGTTTATTTTTTATCAAGAGTTTTTGTACATTAATGAGATGAATAGACGTATTGACAGGTGATATCTGCGAATTGGTAATCCTTTTGTGGACTTTATATTGTTGTATCTTTATAATAAGGCCCTCAAGTATTGTTCTAAGAAAATTTTTGTTCTTTTGATGGGACTTGGCCAGGTAAAAAATATAATATCTACAAAGCTCATTCACGCATATAAGACCTCATCATATAAATCCTGACGAGAAAAAGAGTACAGACACTTTTTACTTTTTAATTAAGTAATGACCACTTAAATCGTTCATAAACTTCGTAATCTTTCATAATCCTACGAAGGACGTCTGAAACGGTCGATAATTGTGCCTTTAACTACTACTGAAATACCCTCATATAACAATAAATACTCATGTTAGCGTTTTCTCTTGGTCGTATTTAATATTTTTTTATATTTCTCATTCTAAATTCTTTCCTTGTAATTTTTTTCCTTTATAAAATTTTAGTTATGGTACTATATAATGTTATGGAAGAGCGGGTCTTCCTACCACGTGTAAATAATTTTACTTGAATGGAAGTCCCATACTCTTGTTAAAACTTTGTACCGTTACCGAAACTTAACGTACTGATATTTTTTTTACTTTTGTATGAGTATACAAACTCCGTTTTAATATCTCTATTTCATTACATATATAACTACTTAAAACAAAAATATTTCCACATCATTGCTTGAGATTGTATTTACTTGATATTATAAGCTATATTCGACATTACATTTATTATAAAATAGCTCTTTATTCGATAGCTTCTGGTCTTTCCGATCATTTATATTCGGCCACTTCCGACCATTGTCCGACCGGTATCGCGCTGAAATATGTTGTTTCGACATGTTAGCTGAACATTGCTACATCCAGCTCAAATATAGTTTAAATATTCCCACATGTAAACGATGATATCGCCTTGATATAGTTCGTAAATTAAATCTATTTTTAAGTATTATTGGCACTGTACACACTTTATTATCTGTTTTATATGTATTTTATTATCTATATATATGTACTTCAATCTACCGAGTCCTTATACCTATATAAGTTTATAATTTGAAAAATTGTTAGAAATTCCCCCTTCGCCTCTAACATCTACACTACGTATTTTGTTAGTATTTATATTTTTGTAATGTAATAAATTAGAATGTTGTAGGTGTAAAAATACTGTCCTGTGTTAGTTTCTATATCAAATTTCCACAAACATTATTAAATTATATGACACTGATTTAACCAACTTACGTACAATACTAGCAGAACTACAAAATGGAGCAATCCAAGGTTACCTGTCACTTTTTACTACACACATTATTAAAGAAATTACTCTTTGGCAAACAAAACAACAATACGTTATCTCCTAGATGGGAATTATATTTAAAAATATATTACAAAGATTTCATAGACCAAATTATTATAATATAATACCTAGTTCAATTCAACTAAAACCATAATTATCATAATTTTATTTCATTTGTCACCTCGTCTTTTAACATAAAAAAAATCACTTAATATTAACTTGTCGTGTGCGAGTGATGAGATCGTAATAAGTACTCTTTTATATATATGCCACAACTCTCAGGATTGAATCGTGCTTCACGGATTCTGTTGAATTTTCTCCACTGGCTACATTATTACCGCGGTCGAGAGTCACGTTGCTTTCCACTCACTCCACATTAAAAATTGCCTGCATTCCTTTAGTGCCGCTTATTTTGTACCAGAGTTTTATTTTTCTTTTTTTTTTCGTCCACAATAGCTTATATTAAAGCAGTTTTTATTTGAACATTTTTCGTTTATTAAACGACCTCATGTTAGAATCCAGTGGCCTAGATTTTATAATTTCTTTAACAAATGCGTGATTTTTGAACTTTTATTTTTGTGAGTTGAAACTAAAACGAGTTTTACTACTTTTAACTCACTTGGGTTAAAGTGAACGACAATTATCTGCTTGGAATTGAGCTTATTAACAAGTAAGGCAGGGTATGATTCTTTTGGTATCTATCTATATATATAAGTCTGTTTGTAATTTAAGTTTTTTTTTTGTAAAATTTTGTGATAAATATTAATTTTATGCCTATTTGATAGTAAATCTATTTTTAAAATTTTCATCTGTCTGTCTGTGCGTCATTTAACTTTAGAACGGCTTGACCTAATTAAAATCTGTATGGCAATAACACGTGATTGTGAAAAAAGATAGGATATATAAAATATCGGTCGGTTTTTCTGTTTGCTGTATGTACTGGTGTAACTTAAGAACGTCTTGACCGATCTTAACTGAAAATTGGTATATAGTAGGAACAGTTGATTGCGCAAATGATAGCATACTTATATAAAATATCTGTAAGCCTGCTGTAAGACCCATAATAACTTAAAATGGCTTGACTGCTCTTCATTATTTCTTTATAGGTGCTTATAAATTGGTGTGTATGTACAAAGGTAACAGTAGATTGGTATATAGCAAGAACACGCGACAGCTCAAATGATAGGCCTTATAAAAAATCGGTAAGTCTAATAACCAAAAAATACATTTTAAAAACATTATTTTGTAATTTTCTGATAGCGATCTTTCGAAGCAGTGCGGAGCCAATGGCAACATCTAGTATGTAATAGAATTTTTTTTTAGTACTTTTTGCATATTCTTAAAATGCTAACTCAGCAAGTTCAACAACTTCGTTGTAATTGAACCACGATTTTAAACATCTGTTTAAACCAAGCAGAATAAATGACTATGAAAAAAACAAACAAATCTTCCCTGTTTATATACAATAAAAATTAGAGTTTTGTCGGAGCATAAGATTTTAAATCTTGGACATATGAATAAATATCGTGCGAAAATCCCGGATGTTATAAATACAATAACGTAAGTTACATCGATAGAAGTCACAATATTTGCCAGAGGAGTGGACGGTCATAGTTCAGTAATGTCACTGAAGGCAGAGACGTTGGAGTGGCCAAGTGGCCGGGTGGGCGCGCGCCGTGTGAATTGACCACAAATCTGCGGCCGGCGTGCTGCAAGCGACATCTGATGCCGCCCGCCTGCCACCGACACCCGCTTTTGTTTATTGCATAATAACTTTATTAATATATTGGTGTTTGATTTGCTTCCTTCTTGTTATCAAATTAATTTAGCGTTGTAACTCTTTGTATATATTATTGCACTATTCCTTTGCAGGCAATCCGAACCTGAGATACCGGTAGAAGAATTGTGGAATTTAATTCTAAATAACAAAGATTTTTTTCTGTGTTACAACACATATCTAGCACACAGTCGATTCTTAAAAAAAAAAAAAGGATTGTATCAAAAAGTTTGTCACAGTTTCTGAGTCTTAGGATTTTGTTGATTAGTATACATATATCTAGCTAGGTCCCGCTTTATGTAATACAGCAAAAACCGGTACGATTATGCAACGAAATAATTTAAGTAGTCTGGATTCAATATTAAATAATAATAATAATGTATTCATTACTCCCTTCATAACAACTGCGTTGCCTCGCTACTTCTCTAACCTATTTTGAGATGTATCGCTATGGTTGAAGTATTATTAATTTAAACGTTTGATTTTTCTGTACACAATAACAGTCCAATTTTTATTGCGGCGATGTTTTCCGGTTACTATATAGCCAGATTAAAGATATTATTATGCCGTAAGCGTTTGCACGAACACTCTCATTAGTAGATTTCCCGTATTTCGGAGAATTTGAGACTGCAGTGTTAAAATAACGAGTGTAGGATGTCGGTCTCGGACCCGACCCTTGCTAAGCGCTGGTACTAAAATACGAAAACCAATTGGTAGCTTGTCGGGTATTGGTTAGCATTAAATTTGTAAAATATTATGGACGTAAGTAAAACCGAAGAGAATGCTATTATAAAAAAATATGAATAATTTAGAAACTTAGAGTTAAACTTGTTTTTTCGTATATTTTTTATACCAATTGAACTACTAACTGTATTGCAATTTTCGGCAATGTTTAGATCCATTCCCTGAAATACATAAAATAATAATAGATTATTTAACAGTACAATTTCAAGCGCAACCACATATTTTTTTTGTTATTTCTATGCGAAATTTTGTTTTATTTTTTTTTAATGTTTAGATTCCCATTTCAGTTTTAGTTTAGTTGTAGTGCCTATATGAATTGAACTCTCTCTCAATTTCTTTTGATACGCTTGGCCTGGAATGAACATTGCTTGATTGTTAAATTAAACTCAAGATTTACACCAACTCGAAACTTTTATTAAATCCCTTTATTGTAAATTCAGGTAACTGTCACAACACTGTATTGAATGCCTGCAGCTGCGCATGATATAAATAAGAACTAGGGCAATTTAAATGACAACAAAAAGTTAGCGTTTGTTGTGTGCAGGTTAGTCCGAGCGTTCAGGACACTCCCATTCCATGTCGAGTGCTGTTACCCCACCGCTTGTCCGAACTCGTCACGCCGTGTATTACCTAATTTAATTTGTAGCGGCCGCAATTTATGGCCTACACAGCTCTGCAGCGCTTGTTTCTCACTAATGTCAACCCGGACAGTTGCGTTCCATTTGAAGCGGAATAAACGAAACCGGATTGCCATACAAATATTTTATACACGCTGAAGTATGCTTGGAACTGGAAAACGTGGTTTGGTTTCATTAAACTAATAATGCGTACTATATAATAATATATATATAATAATAGTATATAATAATGCGTATAAATATGCGTACTAATAAATAGGCGTGGTTTTTCTAGACGAAAAATAAAAATAGAAAAATTGTTTTCATGAAATTTCTATTTATTTTAATTTTTAGATTTTAGTGAAAATATAAAAAAAATCTTTAAATACAAGTAAGATAGAAAGAAGAAATAAATTAACACACTGAATGGGATTGAAAAAAAAAATTGTAGCCCAACTTTGACAACCACGATAAAGGCAATGCAAATATCTGGGACTTACACAATGATTCTAGCATATGCCTTAACATTTTGTATCGCTTAATTTTTTTATTAAATTTTATTTGTTGCGGGTTTGATATAAACAATTACATTATGAATAAAACTTTTACAAACATTGAAAAGTGAGCATAAAATTGAATTCTATTTGTTCGGATATTGTGGTTATGCGGGAGTAAATATCGTGACTGTAGCCTAAAGCAATTTGAAACGGGCGGGCCAGCGGTCTTTGTTGCATATCGGACGGTAATAGAATTTGGTCCGCTTTTTGCGCAGTCGGTCGCCCTGGCCGCGTAATGGCGGGCTCGGTTGCCTTTGTAACGGCATCTAAATCTGCCTGCATCGAATATCCATCTGGTTATTGTGTTATTAGGTTAGGACGCACCGCATTTTTTACAAAAACGTATATTTATATTGTAAAGAGCTGCCAGACTGATTAAGATTAGGAAACTTTTAGAGGAATTAAGTTATAAGTATTCTTTTGCATAGATTTACATATATTTTTTGTTTAAATCTGATAAAAAAATGAAATTCTATACATGAATAAAAAATAAAAATACTTTTTATATACAAATTTTTATTAACTGTCTACAAACAGAAATACATTTTTTTATTCGTATACTAAATTCATAAATACGTATTGCATAAAAATCCTCTATCATTTATAACACAGACGTGTTCTGTGATAAACATCGTGTTCTGTGTCATTCATTTATCTAATTCAGATTGCAGATATAATATCCACTTATTACAAAACAAAATTAAGTTTTAAAAATAAATTGAAATCGTTTCTAATGGATGTTCAAAAAGAAAAACATATATCGCCAAATAAATTAGATAGTACACTATACAATATACAAATAATATACCTCCTTTACTTTCAATGAATTTAATTTTTATTCATTTATTCTTTCATTTATTTGAACCGCCATTGAATATTTCTACTTTTCTTATCTTCATTTTCTTATTAATAACTGTTAACTGTATAGCAATATTTATGTATATCCATTTGTATACAAAATATGTACTGTTATAATATACTAGCTATAAATTGCAATCAATCAAAGTTTGCGGTTATATTCCTTCAGGTGAAAGTAAATTGTTGTTGTCTTATTAATTCTTATTTGGGTTATACTTGGGAAAATGTATAAATACGATTTTCTTTTTTTATCCACTGCAGCAACGGGCGCACGGACGACGTCAGGGTTTTTGCTGAATATCAGCGCTCCTTACCCTTCAGGAAGCGAACACATAGCTGAGTAAAGATCCCATCCGGTTAACATTGCAACACTTAGTAATAAGATTTTTTTTAAATTTTTGATTTCTGTTAAGTAGTGTTGTCTTTTTTTTCTCTTTTATGTACGTATGTTTTTTAATGCACTGCATCGGATGAAATGATTATTATTATTATTGTTATTATTTGGATTAACACAAGGTACCGCAAAGAATATAGAAACGCAGCGAACAAATATGAGGTGTAAATCGATAAACTGTAAACATTCCAAAGAATAAATCGGCTTTATATTTTCGTTTAAAATGTGTTGTGCGAAGATCGGTTTTGTTCGTTTTACTTAGCTGCGGTGGGCAGCTGCGGCGACAAGGGCGGCTGGGCGGCCGGGTTGGTATGTATGTCCCGATCTAGACTACGCAAATCCAAGACTAACTCGACTTTACTGGCTAGCGTTGTTGCAGCCTCCGCGTCTCATGTTGTTTTCACGCAGCATCGGATAGTATATTGGCAAATTCGTTTAAATGCTCCACTTTAAATGCCTGAATCTAGCAGTAAGTTTCGGCTTTATATCCTTTGACTTTGTTTACGTGCTTTTTGGGATTTTATTGTAATTTAATGTAATGAAACTTTCACGTTTATTTTTTAAACTACGGTATCAAAATTGTTTCGATACATAAGAAAATTATATTTATTTTGTTAATTAAGGTATGCCTAGCTACATTCGAATAAGAATTAATAGAATAAAACTGTTGTGACTGAAAATATTTCCTCGTTTTTTATCTATTTACGTAGGATATTATCTATAATGAGAATAAAATAAAATTGTAATAGGAACTTTAAAATATGTTCTTGTTATTGATTACGTGGTCTGGGTAAGTATTTAAACATGAAAAAAATCTTTCTTTGTTTTAAATGCATAAAGAGATGTTTAAGAATAGCATGAGTTGGTAATATTTAAAATTATTTATTCATTAACTATATAGCTCATCTTCTCGTCCCGTTACCGATGGGTGGCTTTGTCCGTCTGTCGTCGCGCCGCGTAAGCAACTTTTATCATTACGGCGCTGTTTTAATGAGGAGTAATGAAGTTTCCGACCCTTCCGACGTTTTGTTAGGCTAAGAGCCTTATTTATATTAGTTAGGTCGTGTTTTTACACTTCACTCAATATTTCTCTTTCACGAAATTATGTTTTTCTTGGCTACATGGAGGAACGAAGTAATTACTTTACATAGGTAAAGGTATAATTAAAAATAAATGAGCTTTCGAAATGAGTTAATAATAGTCAGACTGTAAAGATAAAGTAGAACGATAAGTGTCTTAAACCTACGATCTCACTAGACATTAAGCTGAGTCTTTAGACGAAGAAATATTAGAATAGAAAAAAAATATTTCAACACTTTGCTGGCCGATAACAGTGACGAATTGACTAGTCATTGCACTTGCATTATCAATTTCAATTGATGACACCCAGAGCGATATAGTTCGGTAAGGTATGGTACCTAGGTATTTATCACAATTTTAGTATAGTTACAAAAATTTCAACCATGACAGAATGGATCGGCGAAGATTTTTTTTAATGAATTATACGTGGATACTTTATTTGATTGTCCAAGTCTGTGTGTGTGTGTAATTTCGAATTAAATTGTAGTGATTCGGAAAGTGATGAATCTGGCCTATAAGGTCACCAAAACGACGTAAAAACAAATAGAAGTTGTAGAGTATGCTTTTCAAGAGGAAAGCACAGCGAAACGAGATATATCTGTTGTGGACCATTATACATAGATAATTGCCATACAGTTTACCATATAAGAAAATATTATTAAAAGTTATATGAAACTATGTTCAAAGTTTAATTTCATTTTATTCAGTATAAATAAAATTCATTGGAGTTTATTTAGAACGTTTTAATTCCATATTCAATTACAAAATAATAGCCGGTGACGTTACATAGTATCTATCAGGTTGGCAACTAATAAACCCGCCGTCTCACGCAAACGTAAACTAGTCGCAATACGACCCACTTGGTCACAGTAAATCTCAGCTGTGATTGTACTCTTAGTTTGCAAGAGCTCCTAGTAAATAATTCCATTTATTTCCCACCACACACTCAAAACAACCTTTTTACTTGTGTCAGGTTTTGGTGTCGGTACGGCCGTTTCCCCAGCTCGAAGCCACTGGCGCTTGCGGGTATAGTTGACATACAGGACCCACTTTTCATCCCCTGTGATA
>DWLR01004604.1:0-11885 GCA_018246295.1 Papilio alexanor hazarajatica | reverse complement strand
CACGCCGATGTGAAGACAGCCAGCAAGGTCCGATTCGCAGAGCCGGGTGCCGGCGAGCCCGGCCCCGAAGACGCTCCTTCCCCACCACTGACAGACAACGACGAAAAGGACAAGGATGACAAGGTGATAACCAAAAACTACATATACATACGTTCAACGAGCATGATAACAGCTTAAGAAATATAATCTACTACTGTTTAATTCATTGAGATTTTACCAAAGTAAACATTTCGTAAAAGAACATTTTAAAAATGTAACAAAAAATGACAAACAATTGCCATAATAAAATAATTAAAGAATTGCTTCTATAGCACTTGTAAGCTTAATTACATGTTTTGGATTATATTGTTTTGAGTATAAACATCCACGTCTCTTCGTAAGATGAGCTAAATAGTCACTTCATAATTTTATTTCAAATGCTACCAATGTAATGTTAACGCTATATGTCATTTAAGGTTATTGTACATATTTATTGTTTTATCGCTACTTCACTTGTAATTTGCCATTTTTACATTGGTTGCTTCCACGGTAATCAATTTTAACTAACGTGACCGATGTGGGAATGTCCGTATTTTAATAAGCTAAATGCACTGTTATGGTCATCTTTTATTTATTATCCTAATTTTTCCATCATCGTAAGTAATCGTAATGAGTCCTTGCGAATTTACACACGGTGGTCATATGTTTGCCAATGTTCATTCACTTTGATTTGTTCACATTAGTTCATTTCGTTACACATTAGATAAGAGATTGGATGTTTGAATGTCCGTAGTCGGTCGTTTAACAATCAAAGTAATATATGACATCCCGTGTTTCATTCGCCTTGAATCCGTCATGTGCAACGTCACGACACGATACAAAAAAAATTAAATTTAACGAAACGGAACAAAACGATTGGGCAAACGTAGGACGAATTCAGGAGTAGTTTGTTGCACATAATCGATTCAATGTGGGACTCGCCCGATGAACAGTCGCAGTGCGAGGGCGCGCCGTCGCCGCCGCTGGACGCCGACAGGAACAAGGAAGCGAACGCCAACGGGGACGCCGTCAAGTCTAAACCCAACCTCCCCAATATCACACCGTAAGTCCATTTTTTCTTTAATCGATAAGACATTTAAAATTGTGTCATATCTTAAATTTCATATTAATGACTAATATAAAAATATTGTCATATTTTTATATTAGTCATTAATTCAAACCACGAATATAAAAATATTGTCATATTTTTATATTCGTGGTTTGAACGCTTACAATACGCTATGGACTTTCTTCTTGAAATAAATTTCTTTCTTCTACAAAAGCAGAGTACAATACATTACAGAAAAAATTGGAATGAACTAAAAATATATAAATATATAGAAACATAAATACGCTGTTGCAAACCAGGGCCTAAACTTTATAAAAAAAAAGATATATACACCTCACTATTTACGCTAAATTCGTAAATTTCAAAATATTTGCGGAAACCAACCTTTTCTCACATAACATTAGCTATCCATATTGCACAATTTCACTTCAGTTTATTTCACAAATTCCACAAAATTTCAGATAAAAATAAAAAATAATGTAATGACCGCTTTCTATAGTCACGTATGTTTACAAAGTTTAGGTCGTGAATTGGAACAGCGTATAGATAAGATGAATGCGAAAGAAGCAACAGACTTAAGAAGCCTATTTCTCTCAGTACGATTCAATTAATGATATAGAGTATATCTTTTTTACTCTATAAAAATTGAAAATATCCTGAGATAGATTTGCTTAGATTTTTAAACAAAAAAAAAATTAAATTTAACTGTGTTAGTGACGAGGGTACGGTGAGGAAAATGCACACGGCGGTAAAGCTGAACGAAGTGATCGTGTCGCGGTCGCACGACGCACAACTGGTCATACTCAATCTGCCCGGCCCGCCACGAGACACCGAGCTCGAAATGGAATCCAACTGTAAGTTTACTTCATTCAACTTTATGAAATTAAATTAACTTTTTATTCATTTAAATGTCTATTCTATGGTTGTGTTTTAACAGTTTCCTGTCCTAATCGGGTTTAAAAATATTCATAAACATTTTATTATATGCTTTTATTTCTTGTTCCCTAAAACACTTAATCGTCTAACGAATTTATTGGTTTAATACTTTGATTGTCGTTTCCAGATATGGAATTCCTGGAAGTGCTGACTGAGGGCCTAGAGAAAGTGCTGATGGTGCGTGGCGGCGGCCGCGAGGTCATCACCATCTACTCATGAACGCAATGCATAGCGATACACACAAATTATGGCAATACTAAATTAATCTTAATCGATATAATAAAATACGCGTCTCTATCATAAGATCTTTTTGTGATTTTTCAAAAGTAGCAATCTTTCTGTTATTAAACATTTATTTAGAGCATTGCTCTCGAAAGGCTATAGAAATTAATTATGTTCTGATATGTTTTAGACACATTATATTTATTACGTGTTTCTTTACAAGATTAAATAACATAAGTTTGAATTTTAAGTGTTAGATTAGATCTAAATTTTGTTGAATTTGGAACTTAGGATGATAATTTTTAAAATTTATTCAATGTTGTATAGATTATGTATGAGTATTTCGTATGAATCTATTAACGAGCCTTACCTAGACGTTAGCTCCATTTTCGTTTGATTGTTACATAGTGTAGCTAAGTACACTTGGTAGTCACTTTGTTACGGTACGTGTCATATCGTTTTTAATTTTATGGTTGTTACAAACATATATTTACTTATCTAAAAAAAATGATTTTACTTTTATTTTCTATAAATATTTAAAAAAAACGTAGTCACTTTATAATCGTATACAAGACCGTAAACAATTTTATCTACATGTGAAACGTATTTTGTAAATAGATATTCTGTTCTAAGATTTTTAAATCTGCTCAACTTAAAACTTACCATGGGACTGAAAAATCAAATTTATATATTTAATTCCTTATATTCTGGTAAATGTAGAGATGAGTAAATTAAACTTAATGTCTAGTCACTTACTGCATTTGCCGTATACAGGCGAAGAACGCTAAATCAATTAACAAAAAATTGGTCCTTTTAAATCTTTATCGGAACAATATTAATGAATTTCATTTCATTTTAAATACTTAAGTCTGATTTCCTCATGGGATCTCCCCATGGTTTTATGATGAGTGGATTCGAATCGATCTACTGAATTTTGGTATAACAAAATCTTTCCCGCAAAAAGATAAATACGTATTACAATCTGATATTTAGGATATCTATCGAGATAAAAAAAAATCCTGTGGCAAAATACCGTTAGTGTCTAAACTTGTAAACTTATTACGCACATTCGCGTAGATGGATGATTTCTTACTGTGATGCTTTGTATTTAACGTTATGATCATCGGAACTTTTACTATATTTTAACTGTTCGAGTAAAGTTAGGTGCGAGTGGTGTGATGTTTTTAGTACGATTTTGTAGCGCCCTCGTCAGTAAGCCGTGCGGTCAACATACCCACGAAGAAGACGCTTGTAAAATTATATATTTTAAAATTACGACAAAATTACATATGACTAAGTTCGGGTGTGTTGTCAGATATTACGTGTCGTGCACTGAAATTAAAAATAAGCGTAGGCGCCGATTCCTAGCAATTATTTAATTAATATTTTCCTTATGGAGGAAGCATCTTTGATGCGTAGATACGATAGAAAAAATTACATTGCTCTAAAACATTGTTCTAATATATCATTTATTTAAAAATAAGAAAAACAAAACATTTAAAATTTTGTGTTATTAAATATAAAACTCGGCTGAGTTATTTGAGTCAATGGCTATTTGAGCCACCATTCTTGTACGATTGGATCCTTCACATCAAAATTATTCGTCAATTTTAATTTGTATGTCGCCGTATTCAACAATAATTATACATTCTACATAAAATTAGGTAACTGCCAAATAGGAATCGATGTCTCGTTATCCTAGTCCTTAAGAGGTTAGCAATTAATTCTAAACAATTTCATAGTTCAAAATTTCATATTCCTAGGAGATTAGATCAACTAATAAAATAGTCGTAAGAAATCTAATGCATGATATCACTTTTGATTATTAATAGTTAGAGAAAATAGAGCCGTAGTTTCAGCATTTGACGTGTTGACAAAATGTTTTCCGCTCTCCCGGAATATATAATTAAGGAAAATTAGAATTCGTAACTACGTCTTTAACTTGAAGCTGGATTTCGTTCTGGTCACTCAAAACTCCCGATCCGCGGGTTCTAATCTGATAACATTCCAACTGAAAAGTATTCCACCTTACAACTGGCCGTGTAAGCACCTTAACGTTCGACTGCTCGCTTGAAAAACTGCCGTTTATTTTCACTGTGTAAACTTATTCGTGATACTTTTTGTGATCTTCAGAAAAATGTAAATCATTCAAGTTAAGTAATCTTTACTTAATAAAATTAAGTCTAAGTAATTTTAAATATTAAAATTATAGTACGGCTGTTTTAATATACACAAACTTATAAACGATCATCACTTAGTGATATAAAAAATAAAAGTATATTACGTAACATATATATTTACTTTCAAATAGAGAATTACCATATATATGTATAACGACAAAATTTCTAAAATGTTTATGTCTATCAATAGGCAATAAAAAAATTTGCGTTTCAGTAAAAGATGTCAAAAAAAGCTAAAACGCTATCCTGCTAGAGTGTACCTATAGTACCTACTTCTTCATTTTATTAAAGTACAAGAAACGATGTTTAAAGAATTTTATCAAAAAACTTTAAACTATTATTTTATTTTTAAGTCGAACAAATATATCTATGCATTTGTGCATAATTGTAACTGTAGTAGATACGAGTATCTTATAAGTTAACAGATCATTTCCGTGTGTTTTTCCTGACATAATTTTTTTAATCCTAAGAGAACAATGTCAAAGCCTAAAATGTAGTTACACTTTTTCTTCTCCTGTTTCGTTTGCTTTTATTTTAATATATATGCATAATGTGAAAAAATTACGGAACGTCATATATAATGTGCCAAAACTTGTAGTCTTCAAAAGTCTTATTACGTTATGGCAATACTAATAAACCTTAGAAGTAATTGAAAAAAATTAAAGTATCTGTATCTTTATGAATATCTTTTCACATAAATAGCTTTTCATAATTACAATGTGTGTTAGAATTGTCACTTTGATAGTAATTTAATAGTTGTAAATCATGAAAATGCACATAACTATTCTTTAAATAGCTAAAATCATGTTCGTTATTTCAAATCATTAAGTCTTATTGATATACATATTGTCTCAAAAATAAATTTCAATTAAATTGAATTTTAAATTTCCCAATTTAATTTTCAGGCTAATCCAGCCTAAGCACAGTCACTGCAAATAAATGTTATTCAGGCTAGAATTGCTGTGATACACAATTTGGCTATAAATATTATGATCACCATTAATAAGAATTGTGAGAAATTGGTTGCAACTTATTGCATAGACATCTTAAGACTTATATTACAATTGGGCGGCAAATTCGAATTAATAACGTTCGAAGTAGAAACGCAATTTTATTCTAATTGATGTTATTTTTTCTTTGTATTAATAGATAAGATACACACTCGAGTTCAATTAAATATCGATAAAAGGGATGATCGATTCTTGTATTATTTACATATATATTAATCTGAATAGAGATTTTATTGGAAAAGTATTTTGAATTGTGAAAATCAGTTTAAAATTCTCAAATAATAATTCTAGTAAATTAGTGAGTTAATATAAGAGATGTTATGAGTATAATAAAATAATTATAAACTATGCTCCTCTTTTATTTATCTTAAGTTTAAGTTTAAGTCGAAAAAAATACCTAAGGTACTTTGGTAAAAAAAAATCATTGCTCCTTGGTATTTATTGGTTATTTATAAGACTAATAGGAAACTCTTGAAGTTAGGAAGCAGCATCATCCATTTTTTATAAAGTATAACTGGCTAGGTTGACCGCAATCCCACCTGATGTTAAGTTGCGATGTGGTTGAAAGATGGTACCACTAATTTAGCATCAGCGTCATCAATCTTCTCTTGATACCTTCACGATTCCCACTTCATAATTGGACGGAAACACTAAAGCCACCAACTTATTCACCTGCGGTACACAAAATGAACGAAGATCGATCGCTATTTGAAATCGTAACTGCCGTATGGAATTGCTCGTTTAAAAACATTATAGTGTTTCAAGTGTAAGACTTTTTTTAACTATAAAAATATTTTCGATTTATCAAACAATATCCGAATTTCAAAATTTTAATGATTACTAACCTTTCATTTTACACTTGGTCTATGTCGAAAAAAAATCATTATAATCCGCTTTTAAATATATAGAATGCAGAATGTGATCCTTCTGTGATCTATTGGTACACACCATACGAGATGCGTACTACTCGCAATACTAAGTACCTATTTTATCCACTACCACCCACCTCTACATGCAACGAGTATCACAGAACACACATACTTCTATTTTTAATGTGAGGAAATGCCTGCATATACGCCCTCGCGGGGGCAAAAACGGATTATGTCGGACTTGCACCGACTAAAACTGGGGGTGGGTCCAGTATCGATTGACTGCCCCACAACCATGCATCCCCTCGAGCTGCACCTGCCGCTTAGAGTTACTGATATACAACTCCTCTTGGCCCGGCCGGTTATGGCAAGGCCCCCTTCCGCAGGGTCAAAATAACACATAATCAAGCCACCCACCCGATGACAGGGTTAGTGAACACCGGACCCGCCTGGTTACAGGACCTAGCTTGTGCCTTACCGAGGTACCTATCCGGGTTTATTTCGAGTTGTCCTTCTCTGATGATGGCACTGCAGATTGGGATCTTGAATCTACTACATCTCAGACGCTTTTACGACACCTCGGTATGACAGTGAGGGAGGTACTATTCCATTCTGCCGGTAGCCTCACGGCGCAAAACACATATACTCGTATCTCAGTATATAGCAATATAAAATGACGAGTATATAGCAATAGCTTTTCATAACGTCACGTACCACAGATTATCAACACTGTATTTAACTAATTTTAAAACATAGAGTAATTTTGGGACCATTAGTGAGGTACTTCTACCAAGCAAGCTCGAGTATGTTAGTAAATAGATACTACACAATGTCGGTCGCGCTTTTTCCATCTATAAATATAGATAATGAAAATATTTGCTTTATGTCACTATCTTTCAAATTTTACAGTGGTAGAGCAACATCTGTTGCACGAATAAACACTCGACCGGTGAAATACCACCTCACAGAAAACAGGCATGAAATTTTCTGCGTTTCGTCTAAGGAATCCTTATTCCTCCGGATATCGGATTCCTAATTTTAATCCTTTTCTCTTTTTTAATAAGGAAAAGGTGGGAACAGAAAGAGGATTTGACGGGGAAGGGGATGGATTGGAGAAGGAAATGTCCATTTTTTTTATTAAAGAAAGGCAACGCATCTACAACTCGTAAATAGTTATTAAAGATGTCTATGGGCAGCAATCACTTAGGTGACCGCTTGCTCATTTGCCACTTTCTTGTATAAATGAAATACATCATTGAAACATGAAGCCCGCCAAGGCATCTGTTCCCAAATGTACTCAATCCTCATTTCACTCTTCAATCTTTTCATCTCTGTCATCTTGTAATAAGTTGTGTCATGTAAATTCATAGTTAAAAAAAAGATATTGTTTACATTAATTCATATATTTGCTCAAGTAATATTTCTCAAAGAAGACTAGAAAAATATTTTTATACAATAAACATTTTAAGTCAAATAAATCTATATCACAATTTATATATGTAAAGCTAAATTATAATGTTAACACAATTTATTCTTATTGACTAAGTAAAATTGTTGTCCTCAATCATTTTAAAGTACACTTATGGTGGGCTTATAAACAAGGTATAGCACTTTCAATCCTCTGCTTAATATACTTTTGTAAACCTTGCTTATCATGTAAGGTGTAAAATTGACTAATTTGAGAATACTTCAACCCAGCAACTTTCATTCCTAGCATACGCAAATGTTTGACTCTTAACATTTGAGGTCCAATAAGAGTTTTGTCATCAGAACAATAATGATCTGGAAGAAAAACTAGAACCGCTATAACTTCGTCCTTCATACATTTCGATTTCCAATTGCTTATATTATTTCCAAAATTGGGTGGATGAAGCAAAACATCAATTAAATATGTTTGATCTGAACAAAAATTTGGTACCAAAACTGCATTTGATATTTTCATAGAATCGCCAACTGTAGACAAGAATGTGTCACTTATTTTTTCTAATACACTTGTTACCCTTTTATCTAGTTCAACAGGTTTAAGCCAATGATCTTTAGGTAGTAAGGGTCCAGGGTATTCATGAGCTTCTAAAGATAAAGCAATGTCAATTAAATGAAGTCGATTCATAATGTCTTGGTTATTTATTCTTGTCAAGTATTCAGAACTGAACATCCTGTTAACTAATTGACATGGATATTTACCAAGATAAATAAAAGAGAGGGCAATATTGGATAAATCATCTATATTCATTCTGTCAACTTTCTCAAGCAAGTACTTTTCAATAATAGTCCAAAACTCATTATTGTCAGGTTGAAAGTTTAAATATCCATATGGATAGACAAAGCACTTTAGAAAGCTGGCAGGTATATAATTTATATTATATATTAAGTAATGTCCACATACATTCAATATGTCTTCATTCCGAATTTTGAATTGCATGCAATAATTTAAAATAGCCACAATCAATACATGAGACTTTATTTTTGTCTGTTTATGCTTCATGTACCTCTCAACAGCTTTTTCCACTTGATCATCAGTATAGTTTAGTTGAGTAAGTTTTGTAATGATATCCAATAGAGTGTCTTCATCCAAAGCATGAATGTTTCTACTGAACCAACTTCCCACTATTGCAAAGGACTGCAGTGAAAAATATTTCACTTTAAGAAATATTCCTAAAATATCTTGCATAGAGGATATCTTTATTTTGTACCAATAATCTGATAGCTTCTGTTCTAACAATACAATTATAGTCCTTTTACTTGATTTCAAGCCTGGCAAAATTTTGAATAACAATTCAATATTATTTTCATCAATTTCATCCTTTTTTTCAATGAACCCAACCCACATTTTGTCTATTGTTTCTGAATATTTGGGATCTACATTGTTATTTATTAAATACCTTGTGAATTTGCAAATTTGATTAAGTGTCAATTTGTTGTCAATAACTCTATTGAGTACTTCATCGCAAAATTTATGTTTATATGGCTGTAATATTGAAGAATCAGTTTTCAATATGTCAAGTATAGTATTTGTATCTTCAGTTCTGATTACAACTCTCAATAATTTGTCTAGAATTGCACCTTTTGCAACACTGATGTGATCAGTTTTGAAATCCATGACCATCGGCACTGTGGTTTTTTCCAGATCATAAATTCGTTCTATTGCAGCTAACGCGATGTTTGGAGTAATTTTGGTGCACTTCGTTATTAAGGAAAATACATCGCGTAAATCTGCACATTGCTTAAACTCGGCTTGAATCAAATGGAAATTAAGAGAGTCGGAAGTACTGTGTGGTGGATCCAATTTAGGAACATTTTCGAAATCACTGATATCTTTAAGTTTCCTTATAACTATTGGAAGTTCTTGGACATTGTAACCGTTTTCTATTAGAATAGTGCTGTTACTAAAATCGTGATTGTTCAACTTGTCGTCGCTAAAACTGCGATTACTTGTAATTATACCACCATTGAATGAACAATTAGAATTACCGCAAATTTGCACATTCTTTGTGAACTTTATATATGACCTACGAAAAACTAAAGACATTGTAATAAAAATAATAAGTAAAATAACATAAGTAAATCAACACTGGGTAAACATTCATATGTTAGACATTTGTCAGGATGTTATTCATTACATTACATTTACAACTAAATTACAACGCAACAATAAACATAAAGCAAATGTCAATTTTGACAGTTCTGCTCGTCAATTCAGGATATTTTTTTTTTAATAAAGAGACTAGACAAATGAACTCCTTCTATGAACAGCCATAGTGAGTTATTCTTGAAGGACCCTAAGATTCCTAGGCCGTATTGATTTACGAAAAGAAACGTCGCTCGATATTTCATTACCAAAAATACCAATTTTTTTTATGACGTCACATGTGTAGGACTGGGAACGGACGGATTAAGGATTGCTCAAGAATCCATCTCCTCTTCTCATCCTTTTCTTATAAGAAAGGGAAGGTAAGGGAAAAGAACTATAATTGGACCTCCAGCAGCTGTTCTCTGTGAGGTCGTGGTATTGCAACGTTTGCGGACTCTAACACTGTGAGACATTTACAATAACATTTTAAAAATATATTAATCGTAATATTATTTCTCAGATCCTTTTTTTTTCACAGGTAAACTAATGTTATTGTCATTGTCAATGTCATTTTATAAATGTCACTGAATCCCGTGATCGAGCGTGATCGATTATCGTTTCGTTTGTAACTCGGTCTGTAACCGAGGTAACTTTGTTTGTTAGGGGTAAATTGTTTTTACAAATAAAAGTATTAAGTGACTTAACTTTATTCATTTTTCTTTACTGTAAAAATTGCTGAGAAATTTGTGATAAGTTGGGACCAAAAAAGTACACGGGATTCAAATGTAAGTAACTGCTTTTTTTTTTTTAGGAAAACCAATGTATTGTTAATTTGTAAATATACATTATACCATTATTATTAATACAAAATGGTGTAACTATTAAATTATTTGCATGTTAATCTGAACACTATCTAACTACACATTAATCAACAATTTGTACTTTTGTATACAAGTTGTTTATTTTCAACAATACATTTCAAGTTAATACTATGATAAAAAATCAAGGTTAAAGTATTTTCTGCTTGGAATGGCCTAAGACAAAAACATATATTTTACATAGATTATACCTATCTTTTTTCCATGCAGTGCAATAATCTAATATTTATCACGATAAGATAAATTAAAAAACTTATAAATATAAATCTAAACCTATTTTGGAAGACTTATTGGTAATATTGCATGAGAGGGGAGGTCATTGTGAAATGTTTGGTGAATATACACAACACTCCCCTCTCATGCAATATTACCGAATTATTTTTTAATACTTAATGTCTATTTAAATGTGTATGTTTGAAAACGCAGATAAAAATCAATATTTTAATTATTAATATGTTCCTTAAATGTACAGATTTGCACTACACACCTTATTTGTTAATTTATTAGGAAGACCAACAGCAATTTTTTACTTACTGTATTTTATTCACTGCACTCCTTAATTGATTACATCTTAGCATCTTATTTTTGTGAAATAAATAAATATCAAGTCTTCCCTTGATGATAATTTCCAAATAAATTAAACGACTTGGCTGTTGCCACATATAATTATCCATAAAGAGGTAGGGAGGCCTTTTACCACTTCTTCATTTGCCTCCTAGTTGTTGTGTGTGTTGGAAATTTATATGATTTAGCCCCCAATTAAACTTATTAAACTTCCCTGAAGCAAGTATCGGTTGCAGGCGAACAGGATTTTTTGGCAATCTTTGACTGGGGGCCTATGTCCAGAAGTGGACATATGTTAGTTGATGTTAAATATGTAGTGCTGAAACTTTATTTAACTACTAGTATTATAAAATGTAATAAGATGTTAGAGGTCTGAACAATTTTTATTTTTACGCTTGTTACATTTATGCTTATAGTACATGTAGATTGAATTTCAATTCTAATGTAGTCATTGATTAAATAAAAAACTTAAAGATGGTAATTAATCATTACTTACGAGGGTGAATCAAAAAATTCTTGGAATCAATATTAAAAAATGCAAAGATTTAAATAATAATATTTTATTTTT
>DWLR01004603.1:0-11886 GCA_018246295.1 Papilio alexanor hazarajatica | reverse complement strand
ATTTCGGTTCCGGCTGTTCCTGCCGATTAAACCGATTTCATTTTGATAGCACAAAATTACATATCAGCTTTATATTCTGTCTGTTATATTTTGTAGTCACCTAGATCATATTGGTAGTTACACATCCTTAGAAAATACTTAAAAGACACACTAATACATTACTCGTGCAAAATAAAATTAGACCTTATTGTGATGACGTCACGTTACGTGAAATCATCTAACGAAAGATAAATCAGTGGAAGGGTCAGTCGCGAATATCATGTTACAATAAGAAGACGAAGACAAACATAGTAACGGTGTTTACTGATGAATATTTATCTGTAACCACCATTTTATTGTCTTGTTTAATCTCATTTCTTTTTTATCTCCTATACACGGAAAAGGAAACAGTCAGTGGAAGCAGTTAACTATCTAAAAAAAGGGCTCAGTTTTCATAAACGTACTCCGCTGTCAGCCTGAATACTCTCAAAATTTAATGAATATAACTACAGCGAGCTCCGTTAACCGCTGACTCGTAGACCACGTTTCCTGCTCTACTAACATATTATACGACAAGACAAAATGAACTCTAGTACTCGAGAAATATTGTTGAAGTTCACTTGAGCGTATCCAGCTAGTCATTTGATAGCCTAACAGAGATGAGGCGTTCATTTGATAATGAATAATACTGAGAAAGCTGTTAGTAGACGTTCTTTAGTAATGACATAAATCAGGGGTCGGCAACCTATGACCCGTGGGTCACCAAGTGACCCATTTGGTAATTTCGAGTGACCCACATTAGTTCCGAAAATAAAGTTTAAGGTATACAAACATTTTTGTTTTCCCAAAAAATTTTTGTCGCAAAGTTATGACCGTAACAAATTTGAATCCAGTATAACATATAAAATATCAGTTAAAGCCCCACCCCCGTCTGACTGGATATAGAATCGGCCGATAGTATGCGGAATGCAGCGACATTGTCCGAAAAAATTGTACCATTCTTGGACTGTTTTAATACATAACATAATAAAGAACAGCGGCCAAAAAAGGTTGCCGACCCCTGACGTAAATTATAAAACTATCAAAGTGATGTTAAATAGTTAATCAAAGAACTTAATTAGGAAAGGGAATAAAAATTAAGTGTTCTAACTGTGTTGAGATTTAAAGAATTTCAAATGGAAGTTTCGTATAACAACTTATTTGAGTGTATAACCCTTGGCGGTACACTTACAAACAAATTTACAAAATATATATCTTTGCTTTAATCTGTTCGGGCTTAGATTCAATATTTTTAATTCTACAAATGAAACGATCAATTATACATACGAATGGCGAAAATATCGAATGCTGTGTTCTGTAATTTTATAAGTGTGTAACTTTAACAGTGGTAGAACAACCGCAACAAAAACATATATTGTACGAATGGCCCGCTCGACCTGTACATTAACTACCACGACCTTACAGCAAAGAGGCGTGAAATACCTAAAAGTTTTCTGCGTTTCGTGTGAGGAGTTCGGTGCCAGAGACCTAATTTTATTCCTCTTTCCATCTCCCCCTTACTATAAGGAAAGGATGGGAAGGGAAAGAGGATTTGACGGGGAAGGGGATGAATAGGAGAAGGAAATGTCTAGTTTTCTATCTGCTGCTCTTTTTATTAAAGGTAGGCAACATATTTGCAACTCGCAAAAGCTTGTTGCAAAGATTAGATTATAGAGGAAACTAGATAAGATAAAACATTGTAGTTGAAGAGATACTATCCGCCTTTCCTTTCTGTTTTCACCAGGCCCGGATTTTCAATATTTTCTTTAATGCAAATACTTCAACATGATGGTAATTGGTGATCATTTGACATTAATGCGGCATTAATAGTTTTCGTTATAAAATTTTAGGACAATTCTTTCAAAACTCCTTTCACGTAAATTATGAAGCGACTGTGCGCTCGACGTAAAATTGATTCATTTTACTTAAAAGCTGCAGCGCGACTCGAATCAATGCACTTGTCACAACTACACGACGTATGCAATATAAAGCGATTGTGTCTCCTATATGTGTTTCTATGTCTCGTACTTAAAAGAGAAATATGTTTCTACGTGACAATTTATATAGTACCTACTCGTATATTGTCGAGGGAAGTTTTGTTAAAAAATTATTATTATTTAAAAAATTATATATTATATATCGCGATCATTTTAGGATCCGAAATGTTAAACATAGCTTCGTGTCAACGCTTATTACACCAATATAAGTTTTTTTTATATTGTTAATCACGGCAAATACACATTTCGCTATATATGTTAACGTCATTTTCATCATCAGCCTATATAAATCCACTGTCAAACAAAGCCTTCCCCAATGCCTTCCCCAGTATGTGGTCTACCGCGCAACGTATCTAGCGACTTCCTGCCCCACACTTCTGATCCCCATCCAAGACCTCCATTAAAATTGATCCTGCCCCATCTAACGTCGTTATCGTTAGACAATATTAATTGATAATTTCCAATTACCAACGAGAAGAGGTATGGTATCTTTTTTTCTAAATTACCTGATTAAAAATATTTGTCTCAAGTTATGACATGTATTTAAAAATCAACCAGGTATTATTTTTATTATTTTTGTTAGAATGCACTCCGTCTACGAGCAGCCTAAGTCTAATATATAGGTCAGCGAGAGTTACAACCTTAATATGTCGAAAAGGGACATTGACGAGATAGGGAGGTAGGGAATTTATTGCGGTCGGAATATTCACGGGGCAAGTCAGCACCGTTATAGCGCACCTGAATAGACGCCGTTAGATGTATACCGATAGATAGGGTTGTCACTCGACATATTACGAATATATCGGCATTTATACCAGCTATTTATTTCACTCGTGGACTTTCCTCCTTATTGTACTCAAAATTAATTTCTCCAAAATGATATTCGTAGTCGTGGCATCGAATACTATTAAGAATATGTAATATATGAAAGGTCTAAACAAATGGTAAAGTATTGTAACTTTGTGATTTATTTTTGTTCATTCTTTAGGACAAACAAATAAAAAAAAAACGGCATCCGTCTCGTCATTTGGCGTTCTATAACGCGACAAAGACTTAATTAATATATGCAGACATTTACTTAGTAATTTATCGAACTTTATTTTTTAACATAAAGGCGAAGGGGAATGATGTGTCCTCAGCGGTATTTCCAAATCAATAGTACTTAGGATCCTTCAAGAAAAGAGCACACTCCTTCCTAACAGACCGGCAATGCATCTGCAGTTCCTCTGGTGTTGTGTATATTCATGGGCGGCGGTGATCGCTCATTTGGACGACACGTTGCTCATTCAAATCAATACAGTGTTTTTAGTTTTTAATAAGATTATTTACACCGTGCTTTGATATTATATTGAAATTTTGGATTTTTTTACTTTACATGGCATTGCAACGTATGCCGGGTTCAGATAGTATATTAATATAAATAACGTTGACAACCCTACAAGCAGTTCTCGCGTTAATATCTCAAAATTTTATTGCGGTCTCTTGAGTCGGCTTCAGAATATTGAGGTACAAACTGCTAAGGGTTCATGTTTATTTTCAAATCGAGCTCCCATTTTATCATCTGTGTGATTATCAATTATTTTAGGGGGATACAAACTTGACAATACCATGGAAAATAATTTTACTGCATCTAAACAACGTTACATTTATTAATATGTGTAGTACAATAAATGTATTAAAAAAAAACGAACGTATTTTTAATCTCAAAATTATCAAATTTTTATTAATTTACAAATAAACTAAACTGACTTTTGAAGTCAGGAATAGGTTAATTTATTCATTTTAATTATTACAGTATCACTAAGAATGACATTAAATTAAGCGATAAAAATTTAAGAAAAGAAATATGCACAGGTTTTATTCACTTTTTTGTAGCAACTATATCCGCTATTGCATGGTCTCGCTTATACAATCAAAGCTCCATTAAAGTTGACACCGTTTCACAGAAAAGCCATTTCACTCATTTCTGATTTTTGTTTCGCGTTGGCGCTCTCATAATGTAGCTATAACTTCTTTTTTTTTAAACTCGTTCCATTTCACTTAAATACATTTATTTTGGACGAGAAGTCGGTTTGGAATATTCTTTAGTGTTTTGCAGCTGCATCGAAGGCACAGCACACTCGGAGCTTTCATGCGGAACGTAAATCTAAACTGAAATCTAGCCTACGATTTAAATTCCAAATTAAATTTCGACATAAAATTTCAATCGGTACGCTCGAAATTAAACCCTATTTGGTAAGCAATAGACGCGTTTGCTGTAGAATAAATTTGTTGTACTAGCGTTCTCTATTGACGGTAACTAGAGTGGAAGAATGGAGTGCATTGGGTTCTGTGTTGCACGCAACTAGGTTGGAATAGAAGCTCCATTTAAATGTACAGCGTACTTTAAGATTTTAGAATGCAGTAACATGAAATTGCAAGTTAAGTTAAGCTATTAGTGATATTTGGTAAAAAAAACAATTATGCCATATACTGGACATGAAAAAGTTGACAATTCTCCTAACTTGAATATTCACATAAGTAAAAGTAAGTAACCATGTTATTAAGGAACGGCGAAATGAGCCAGAATTGTATCAAAATTTTTTCAGAAAAAAAAAATTAATATATATAAAATGAAAACTAAAGGTTATGTAGTCAAACTCAAATCACTTAAAACTCCTTCGACTGCGTCGTTTTCCGAATTTAACGAACGCAACTATAACAAACTTCCTCAAGCGTCTAGCACCAACTAACTGTAATCTAACCAAGTTGAAATGAACCTTCCAACTAACAATATAAAGTTTGAAATAGCTTAGGAGTTGCATACGAAGATTTTGATAGACTATAACACGGAAAAGGCGTTCCTGGTATAATGATGACAATAGGAAACCTTGTAGTCAGAGTTGAGTTGCTCACTAATGAACGGAAAACTACGGAGCGGAGCGGAGCAACGTTTAGCGGTGAAACAGTCTACTTAAACAGATGCTATCAATTATCCATTTACAAACGCCTATCGCAGTGTTGACTCTCGACAAATACTTACTTGTAGATTTCCAGTCTCAACTAATTACATCATTTATGGAAGTTGAGAAAAAGACAAGGAAATTGTAGCCGAAATGTGAATAGTTAAGTCATGACTAAGAAGGAAAGTTTATATGGTAAACGGCAAACGAACACGTTCATCTAATGATGTGAGACAATTATTTTTACTTTAAATGACGTTAAGACAAGAGTATAATTTTACAATAGATTCTTGTAAAAAGCAAAGCAAAGTGCTTTAATTGTTGCAGAGTGATTTCATTATAATTGCAGAATTATTTGCAATTGCATTAAAACAAACGACCAGCTTTATTTCCAAGTATTTTCGCTGTTATAAATCAATTTCATATTTGACATATAGTTTTCCTGCCCTATTCAAAATTTTATTAGTGTGCATTTCATTTTCAGTTTTAATTCCGCTAGATAAGGTTTTGTTTTATTTGTGAGGTGAAACAAAAGATTTTAAAACGAAATAATCATTTCTCATCGGAACAAAGAGCTGTCAGGAAGACGGGGAACTATGTAGAAATTTCAGGCGCTAGTGTGTGGCTTCAAGTTTAGCGTGTAAATTAGTTATTAGTGTAAATATTTTTATTTTAGTGGCAATAAATAACAATGGACCTTAACATTTCCTGTGCTAGTATTTTCGTATTTTAGCGACTACGGCTTTATTGACAGCTAAATGTTTAAGGAAATTGTGAGTCCTAAAGTTACGGATAAACTTGCTTATTTCGTTATTTTATATATGCGGTGTAATAAAACAAATGCTATTTCTACATTATTAGATAACTAAACAAGTATCTTTTTTAGCACCGTAACTAAGATAGGAAGACGAAAAATAAAAATGAATTTCTCTGGTTGGAAAATACATTTAGGCTCTCAGATGGTTTTAGACCATTGTTCAACAGAGTTTGGAATCAGTGAAATATAATGTGTTAAATTAATTTCGTTTTTATAAACTAAAATGTAATAGTTTAGTGGCCCCAAGTATATTATGAAGTTATCTTATTTTCTAGCTAATCGGTGTAACAATTATCCTCCTACGTGACTCTACCAGCAACCTTTTTTGTTCACAAAACACTTTTTTGATAGAAAGAGTCTTAATGTAAGTAAATAAAAAATTACCGCTTGCAACGTGGCTGTTAAAAGCACAGATTTTTTATTTTCTTTCAAATAAATTACCGACGAAACGAAAAGATCAACTTCTTGTTTGTTGCTTAAAGCTTTCTTAGCTTGTATTTATCACCGCCAGAGCTAAGATAAATAGCCTTATTAACCCAGTAATTTAAATAACGAAACCTTACCACGATATTCAGTGTTTTCTGTTCACCTTTCACGAATTTCTACGGCGTGAAGAAGTAAAAATTACAATAATTGAGTCTTTTCCTACACCAGGAAGCCAAAAGATTAATAAGCATTTAAATTTAATTTTTACTATTATACATCTCATCAAAGTATTTCCAGGTAAAGTATAAAAAAGTATGACCACGAATACAGTATGATGTAAATAGAGTTGAATATGTAATATAATAAATCGTGTAATATTATCGTTGGTAAAAAAAGGCCGGTCTGTTTGTTCACCGGCGTCCAATCAAGGTAATGCGGCCGGAGTGGACAGAGCTCGGCCTCTGTGACGCAAGCCGGGTGCAAACATTGTACTCAACTGTGTACACCGTATATTGAACTGTGTACACGGTATACTGAACTGTGTACAGAATGGCGAATTAATATTTTGTTGTTCGAAGCCCGATTGAGTTAGGACCGTAGTGGATTTAAACAATCGAGCACGGTCCTAATGTACTTAAACAAACACTTGCAATGCTTTAGGCGCTTCTAAGTAGGGAGACTTGATGGATAAATGAATAACCCTAGGGATTATACTATAGTGTACAATTTTGATATTAAATGTAAAATTTACAATAAATCATTTCTATCATAGTGTTATTTATTCAAGTAAAAATAATAAGGTTGAACTAGGAATTTTCCACTAACAGTTTAAAATAAATTTAGACTGTATGGAAACATTAATGTAATTTATTTATAAGAGTAATTATTAATAATTGGAATCGGAAAGAAGGAATAGTTGGAAGTTCGAATCTTACTTCCGTTACGTCACGTACAAGAGGCGAAAATCTACGGACAATAGTAAAAAAGATAAAATTGGTTTTATAAAAGATAACAGGACATTTTGTTAAAGGCTTGGACTTATAGAATCGGTTTGTCAGTTTAAAGAACATTACTACACTTTTTATATCCCTCAAATTTATTACACACTTTCTAATTATTAGGTGATGTCGTGCAATCGAAAGCATAAATATCAGATCAATATAGTTTTGATTTATGTAAGCACTCCGTAATGCTTCGTTGCATTCAATTGCATTCAAGGATGGCACAGTTTTTTTTCAATGGCCCTAATCACGACCAGTCGACTGTGTCTAAGGTCAGTGGAGTATCTGATCGATTGGTAAGTTTATTTCATCAGAACTATCACAGACCTCAACAATATTAGGTTCTTTGCTGAGTTGTTCTATCACAATGTTGAGGGCAGTGGGATATTTGTTGGTGTCCGTGTTTATTGTTACGAATGGTTTTTACGTGGTAAAAGGTGAGTTTACATAATCGTTATTTACATATTTACGAGTATAACTAGAATGAAAGTAAGACTATTTTATTGTAGATTATAAGTTCTGTTTATAAAAGAATGAATTGATTTGAAATGCCTTTACCCTAATGACTAATGGTACGTTTGTTGGTTCGAATATCACCATTCGATTGCACCATATCATAGCTCAAGCGTTTAAGCTTAGTTTGGAATAATCACAAGAAGTAT
This sequence comes from Papilio alexanor hazarajatica, assembly GCA_018246295.1. NCBI lineage: Eukaryota > Metazoa > Arthropoda > Insecta > Lepidoptera > Papilionidae > Papilio > Papilio alexanor. Next base: position 4,023 of record DWLR01004603.1, on the reverse strand, counting down.
TAGTAAATTATATCAATAACATCATATTTCATTTAAGAAAAAAGAATTAAATATGAAAAGGCAAAATTACAATGTTCTACCGTTCTAAAGTTACGTATCAAACGTAAGAAGTCTAAAGCTGCGCTGCACCCTATCTACAGTACTTGAGTTTTTGACAAGGCGTAAGACTGATGGCACTCATAAGTTTTTCATTAATTTTTAAAATAAAATGTTTAAATAATTTTATGCTACAAATTAGACTTTACGTCTTCTTGTTGTATAATTATGAATCATGTAATTTGCTTTAATTTAACGAATTATACCTAAGCCAAATTAGCTCAGATACGTAACGCGTATAATTATGTGTATATACTCGTACGTATACTCGCGACCCAATTCATTGCGGTAATTGCTGAAATAATTTACTAGAATGTTGTGGGATGATTAGATAACAGCTGAATATTATGTCTATAGCTTAGAAGGCGTAAAACTTGCTTAAGAATTAATTATGGCACCAAGTTATGTGTCAGACTTATGAGTATTTTTTTTTTCATAATTAGTGGTTAGTTGAAAGTAGGCACGTAGAGAAGAAGCATTTTTGAAGATCGTCTTCTCAATTTTAAAACAATAACACGGAGGGTGTTTGCTGTAGCTTTTATCCTTTGTGAACCCCTGATACAGTTTACACGGTACGGCTACATACACTTTTATAGAAAAGGGAGTGAGTCCCCTATTTGGGCTTTCGCTAGGAAGGCGTTTATAAATAAATATATTCTTTCCGTCTTTTAAACCTATCGTAATCCTGTATAAAATATTTGCTATCCAAAAATTAAAATACTACCAAAAAATACCCTTTAAAATGAAATTGATAAGATACAAGGACTGTAGAAGTATTGTTGATTTTTGAATTTTCGTCCTATCGGTCGAAAACCCCTAGTTCAGTACAACCTATATACTGTGAATTGTCATTGATTACCTTTAATAGGCAGAGGAGGGGATACACATAACAATGGACATTTCCTTTTCCTATCCATCGTCTTTCCCGTCAACTCCTCTTTACCTTCCTACCATTCCCTTATTATAATAGAGTGGGAAGGGGAAGAGGACTAAAATTAGGCCTCCTGCTCCTCACTCCTCGGACGAAATGTAGAAAACTTCTACTTCTCGCTTGTCTTCTGTGAGGTCGCAGTACTTCACCGGTCGACCGGGCCATTCGTGCAACAGACGTTGTTATTGCGGACCACTGTTAAAAAATATAAAATATGATATCAACAAATTGTTACTTGAATAGAAGAAAAAAGTTTGTTTTATTGTACAATCCACGCAGCATTAACCATGAAAGTATCGATATCAAGTTCTATGAGAATGAAATCGAAAATCCAGTAGACTAAAATACTATTATACACTACCGCTTTCCTAAAGTGAGTTGTCAAAATTATCATCCCAAATCTTAGAAATTATGGTAGAGTTCTATTGCGTAATTTCTAGATCCTAAGATAAGCTGTTGTCACCGATACTCAGTAACGCAAAGATGCTAGAGAAGTAGCATATGAGCTCGAGCTAGCAAAGATGTGAATTTTACAGAAAAGCTCTAAAGGAAGAAGTTAATTTTTCAAGAAGATCTTGCAGTCCTTGATGTCGGCACATTATAGCTAGAACGCACCCGCTCTGTGGGTAAGCTCGCACCAGACCCTTCCTGAAATAATTGAAAGAATATACAGTAACGCTTTTGATGATTTCTTGATGTATTAGTATGAAGGAGAAAAGTTTAATCACAAAAATCAAAGAAATACTTTAATAGATACAAGGGACGTGTAATAATTTTCCACGGCGTGGTATCGAACCCACTGCTATTTATCAACTCCATGTGCCAGTCACTATGTTCTTTTCATTCCTTCTAATTTTCGGTCGAGAATATCAACCGCCATCATAGTTTCTCGAGGATTCTTCCTCTGGTACAATGCAAGGAATATTTAACTTAACTAAGTGAAGCATACTTGCAGTAACAGCCGGCCCTGCAGTGGGGCAGCCGCTTGGGTATAGTTTTGACTCTACTACCGCGGTCCGCGGTCTGCCAGCACGTATACTCCTCGTAGAAGGAACACGACTTGTAGATCTCGTCGTGTGGACATTCGTTTTCTGATTGCATTAATTTTAACAAAATTTTAAGAAAAAGTAAAATTAATGTGAGGTTTTGCAACTGATAGTAGTTGCCGATTCAAACTGTGGTTAAGTCCAAAAGAACAGGCTTCTGGTCAGAATCCTAGATACACAACGATACAATCCATGGACAGACAAAGCCCAAGTCTTTACGATGTTAATCGGGAACCACATTTCTGACTTAATTTGAAATATATATATAGTTAGAAAGATTTTTTAGAACCTCAGTCACAGTTTAAACTTATTAAATAAACGACCTTTAGGCGATAAATTAATATTTCAAACTACAAATATTTATAAAGTCACTTACTAAGCATATTACAATCCAAATTCCTCATGAAGAAACACAAAAGACCAAACACCAATATAAAATATTTCATCGAAAAAAAAATTAAAACTGTTTACAAGTTGACAAATTGAAGGCAGTAGGAAGTATTAGGTGATTATTGACGGGTCATGCGTGACGAAATTGCCTGCCAATAATTAAACGATTTTATGCTACGTGTCGATATGAAATTTGGTATTTATAATTAAAAAATAAATAGGTATCCTAAATTGCGCAACAATTAAAAATTAGGTGCAGTTGAAGCAAAAATCACAGCGAACAACTTATGGAAAAGATGTTGTAAAAGGACAAAAAGACAAGGCTAACTTATAATAGTTAATGCAGCATCCAATCGGGATGTAAATATTCTATAGCAACATTCGACGAGGCCTTCTCCCATAGTGAACTTCTTAAGTAATGCAGATGAAATGTATATCAAACTTGTAGTAACAAATTACAACTGAATTACTCAATCATCATTATCTGTTTGTGTCAGTCCACTGCTGGAGAGCGACTATTCCTAATGTAACATGATTAATTTTATTGTGATGGACTCAATTAAATTAATTTGTCAGATGAATGCCCAACCAACGAGGAATATCTTCTGTGTGGATCGTCATGCCCGTACAACTGCACCAACCCCCCGGAGAAGGTGGTTTGCGCTGAGGAGTGTATCGAGGGTTGTTTTTGTGTCGCCGGTTATCTAAGAAACGAGAGTGGTACTTGCGTACCAGCAGATGAATGTGTGAATGGTGAGCATTTTATTTCAGTTTACGGTATTAATTCAAAAAATCTTTCAAATTCCCTGATAAATTAGTTTAACAATTTTATGACCATCACTCAACTCTGCACCATTCTGTGAGAAATGTTATTACTTTGAACCCTCGTGAATTTTGCACTCTAACGTGCGTTTTTAGAATCAATATCATGGAGAAGTTGGCTTCTGTGAGGTCGTGGTACCGGAGTGTCCCCGACCAACCCGACTAACTGTCGGGTTGGTCGGGGACACTCCGGGAAAAATATATATATCCCGGGGTCTCCATGACACTCCGGGAAAAATATAAACAAAACAAAAGCGAAGCAATTCTATCAAGAGAAGACTGCTGCTACTTAAATACGATCATGATCATCATCAATATATTAAATGTGAGTGTATCAATTTACAGCGGCAACCGCTACCATGTGTGGCGATAGCGAAGAGTTCATGTCGTGCGGCAGCGCATGCCCTGCCACCTGTAGCCAGCTCGAGCCCCTGGAATGCTCGTTGGCCTGCAGCATCGGCTGCTTCTGTAAGGCCGGCTACTACAGGGACGATGTCACCAACAAATGTGTCACCTTGGATAAATGTTCGATCAGTAAGTGGTGCTTTTAAATCAATATTTTGTTTGTTGCTGATCACTTCTGCTTAGTATTTCCGCGGAAGATAGATCTCAGGCAGGCACAAAACACAAATATTCAAATGTTTTTGACATGAGTAAGAAAAGATTGACTGATGACGATGGTGGTGAAATAGACGGGCATGAAAGAAGAAAACGCGTTCAAAATATTCTTTTTTTTTT
>DWLR01004602.1:0-11887 GCA_018246295.1 Papilio alexanor hazarajatica | reverse complement strand
TAAAGATACGCAAAACAACTTTCTTCGTTTCGCTGTCACTTGCAGTAACCCATACATCATCTTCCAGTGCGTCCGTGTTCAATTCACAAAAATGAAACAACTAATAATAGTACAACGTATTGGACTTTTATATTTATGATTATGCATTGCTTTGGTTGCAAGCCTTTGTAATTTATCTATCATCTATTATTAGATCATTATCAAAAAACGAATTTACCAATCAACAAAAGAACGCCGAGACGTAATAATAATCCTAAACTTAAAATCAACAAGTTATGTAATCATTTATGTTTTGCAAAGGTACAAATGGGAGTTAACAAGGTAATCTTTAGTGCTTTCACTTTCGATTTAATAAAATCAAGTAAATAAATACACTGCATTTGTAATTGCACATTCTTTTCTTTTGTTGTATTTAGCAATCAATCGAAAAAGTAAAAAAGCGCATTTTTTAGTAAATATAAACGGTTACTAAAAAACATAATAATTTACGTTTCTGATTAGTCTCGCAGTAAACTATAACAATTAGAAATAAATAAATTCGTGAGAGTTTATTTGTATATATACATATAACAACCACAATAAACCTTTAGATTATATTAACATCTTTACAATACATATAACATTTCAGTAATTAACGTAGCAAACTATACGTACCTCTAATTAAATAATAAAATGACAGGAGTGTCTAGCCGTCGCTCGCACCTAATTAATGACTGATATTCGCAATTAGCAATAACTGTGGACGCCCTAACTTCGAGCCGGTCCGTATGGAACCGTCAGTAATGGCGTATGTATTCTTACATTTATATTTCCTCTTCGAAATGAAAAAGTGTACCGATTGAGCTGTATAAGAGGTACGCGTAAATCAAATTGAAGATGCCCGATAAAGTGGATAATAATTAGTGGAAGCCGAGAAAGTGTTGGGAGAAAAATTCGTGAGAGCTTGTGTTAGTGTGATTGTACATGCTGCCGGGATATCCGGTTGTTGCGGCGCGCGGACATTTCAAACGCTCTCGCCTCAGCATCACGGCCGTTTCATTTTTAACGCACATTTTATCCACAAAATGTATACGTAAAACATAAAATAACAACTTTAACTTTGTAGAACAAATCTCAATAATTGATAGTGATGTTGACGTGTGTGTTTTAAATATCTATTTTTTATTCGTATGAAACAATAAGTGTAATATCTAATATATTAAATTATGATCATAATAAATGTCATTTTTTTTTCATACCTAATGCCATTAGTTTTGTTTCTTCGTATCACTTATAATTTAAAAGTAATAAATAAAATATTCACAGGTAATCGGCCATCAATAATGCAATCGACGCCTTTTCGAATTATCCCATGCTATCAATGACCCCCTGGTGTTTTCTTCTTCCAACAATTACGAGTAGATTAGTTCTGTAAATCCTTTGCCAAGTCTTAAGCGGTTCGCGTAATCTGCAGGTCTGCTTATATAGAAAAATAGCACTCTAGCTTATATGTGTAAGTTATTGTAATCATATCATACTTATACTTATTACTGGCTGCATATGTGTTCATTAAACATACTTAGCAACTACGTCAGTCTATTTAGTAACAATTGTAACACACCTTAACTCGGTTTGATGAAATCACTACCTAACTTGGTTTGGCCACAATTTAGATCACACAAATACACGAAGAGTATATTATGTTTTTGACATCAATTTTATACGCTTTATATTTTTCGATACATTTAAAATTAAATAAGCACGATTTCAATCGACTGTTAAAATGACATTACCGTTTTTTAAGTAGGCATTCGAAAATAGAGCTGAGGATACCAAAAAAAAAAATACAGAGCTGCCATGGCTCTTTTATCAGCGGTAAAAAAGGATAAATGACGTTAGCACCTAGGATGGAAAATTACTTTCTAGTTGCTTTCTTCGGTGCGCACGAAAGAATCTGTATTGGTTAAAAAAAACATACCATGACAATACAAGAATACTGAACTGTTACCACTAACTTATAGAGAAATTGTCTGTTATCTTTGTGGTTCATGATATCATAAATTGATCTTGGCATCTTTTAAATTCGACTCATCATCAGTTGTAAATTTGCGATTGAAACTATTTTTATTTAATTAGTTAAGCATCTTATTATTAAGATAAATACGTGTGACATACAGTTTAATGTAAAATTGCTTTTTTGCGTTTTTTCTTATAAGTCTGTAGTATTGTAAAACATGAGTCTTGGAAGATTGTTTAACCTTAATGAGTATGTATTACTGTTGGTATTATAACCTAAAAATGACTGATATCTTAAAGCCACATTTCTTTATTTTTCGTTACAGATGATGTGGGTACCTTCAAGAGAAGTATGAATAGGCTATTTTTAAACGAGTGCGTATGGCACGCACTTAATCTTCCGACTAAATCTTCACTTAACATCAGATGGGGCCGTGGCCAGGGCTAGTTTATTTCTTATAAAAAAAATAATATGGACCGTTGTCTTAAAAGTACTATATAGTCTTTTAAATTTACTTCTATTTTTTCGAATGCTCCTTATTGATATCATTTCAATCGCTTTTACTCAATTTTGACTGATTTACTCTCCCTTTTCGTATGTGGTTCTTATACGACTAAGCTCTGTGAAGAAAACCAAAAGCTATATATAATATATCTATATATCTATTTTGGATAAAAGACGTGAGGGCACACAGCTATTCTTACATCAATGTGGTATAAGGAATTATGTTTAAAAAAATTGATTTCGCTTAGAGCAATTTGTAACATAATTTAAAAAAAAACATTCTTAACTGATCAAAGCTAGATTCGACGACGAATAAAAACTCGATCACGCTTTGCAATCTTTTATGGAAACCGTTGTATATTTTATTTTCGCATTTCAAATAAGTGTAGTACTATTTTAATAATAATTGAAATGAAAGATTGAACTGGAAATTGTAAATTAATATTTTGATTTATTCATCATACCAATATAAACAAATAAAGCTTAATTTTAGAATTTAATCTATAAAAATGTTGATGTATTATTCCTTTTGTAATTATTTGTATTTTTAAAAGACTGAAAAAACATAAATATAATGTAATTAAGCAAAAAAGAAGTATCGAAGATTGAAAGTTAAATGATTATATACTGAGAAAGAACTCATAGTTGTTCCACGGAACTCTAGTAGTGGTTGTGGGACAAATGGCAATCTCGCCATTAACGCCGGAAAAGTAAAGAATGTATGTACGTATGCGCGTTGAAATAATTTATTAGTTTAGCGCACTAGTAACGTGAAACTACACATTACTAATGTATATAATATTTCCATAATAATTTGTTCATGTCTTTTTTTCTAATATTTTATAAGTATGATAATTGTAGACACGATGCTTAGCGCTCAACAAGAAATATGAAGTGGCCGTAGGTACCGGTCCAATTATGCAACGAGCCGGACCCAGGACAATGTTAAGTGTATTTGTATTTTACAAGCTACGTGACTAGTTCACTCGAATTGACGACTACTCTTTTGTTTTGTTTTTATACGTGTTTCAAGGAAGACAATTACGGCGGGCAACTGTTATTTGCATTTAAATAAAATGAGCGAACTTTGTAGGTAAATATGTTACGTATGATTAATATTTCAGTTTTAAGTATTATTTCTCTAGATGTATATATTTTGCGTAAGTTCGAAGTGGTTATGCAAGTTTTAAGGTTTTGTTGTGTATTTGTTTGAAAGTGGCGTCAGTATCATTAACTACCTATTCTCAATGCGCTTGTCTTTGCGAGCGAGCCGTACAGTATATCAATGGGATATTGCACGGCGAGTTTCTCTTTGTTATTCTCTTGTTGCAATTAGCTACACAGACAGCTTGTACCTAGGCCGAGATCTTTATTAAAGTTTTAACGTCTTCTCACATAATTTGATCTTCAAGTAGGAGTTTACAGGTATGACAGAGCAATCGCTTTGCGCTTTACCGAATATATTTGGCCACAAGGAGCAAACATTTTAGTAAAACAAATTAGTACTAAGATTGCACAAGAGTATATATTGCTCCAGACTTGCACCCGGCCCCTTCAATTTCTTTTCAGTCTCGCACTGTTACTAGTACCTCATTCAAAACAATGAATTTTTTTAGCGCAAGAAACAAAAATGTTTGCTTAGTTCATTCACACAGTTAAGAAGTTAGATGGCACTCGTATGTACAAGCACTTGTCACGAGGAGACATCTGTTTTCCACTCCAGTAGAAACGTGGGGCGATCGACGGGTGCGGCGGGTGTTGACAGTCCGCTCTGAGTTATGTGAGGCAGGCTACCTGTTCTTAAAGTCTAATAAAAACATGTACACAGATACCACATGGTTATCTTTTCATATCCGAGAAAAGAACATTTTACTTTTATTTTATTCAACAATATCTGAGATTTATAATAAGTCTGGTGCACAGCGGTGTAAATGGATAACAAAATATTGTTTAGTTAGTTATAAGTGATCGGTATTTTGTTTCTCAGTGCCACCATCTGATTTCCCCATTCTGCTAACACGAGCGTATCACAATGCCCTCTTAATTATTTCACAATACTTGATATCTCATTTTATCGATCACGAGAGTAATAGTGATTTCTGTAACTCCATTATGTACCTTGCAACATATTTAAGTATCAACACCACCACCACCTCACACAACGATCGTCCACTGCTGGATATAGACCTCCCCAATTGATTGCATCATTGAGGGGAAATGTGCCATAATCGACAAGCTTGGCAGACGGGCTAGCGATTGCAGTATGTTCCACCGTATTAAGAACAGGACGTTGCGCCCGTCCTCCGGTAGTCTTTAAATCCAGACACAAGACAAACAGACATGTTCATGCCCACAAATGTTTGTCCCGGGTGGGAATCGAACCCACGACCTGCGGCGTGAAAGGCAAGTGTCTTACCACTGCTCCAACCGATCGTCTTAGGATTTTCCCCACGATCCTAGACTAGATAATAATAGACCTAAGTATGTATCATTTTATTGTTTTATTTATTATGAATTATTTCTTTTTAACGCTCTATTGCACCAGGTTTAATTATGTATTATTTAATTATATTATTGTAATGATCTTGAATAGAATAAGTATAAAAATGTAAATAGAGTTTCAAATAAAGAAAACAGTTTTTGGCTTAATCACGCCAGGGCGGCATAGCGCCGCCTTAGAAAAAACTCCATTATGTGACTCCACTCCAACTTCAACTCCATTATGACCATTAAAATGTTTTAATAGATAAAATAGAGAGTCATAGAAAAGGATAGTTTTAATAGATCCATGGTGGTAATTTTTACAATTTAGACGTACAATTTTGAAATGTATTAACCAATAAAATTATATTTAAAAAAATGATGTGTGTTATCTAAGATCAGTTGATAATCGAATAGGCCACTACAAGTCGAAATAAAAAAATGAAACGGAACTTAATTAAGCGGTTCTAAGCAACATGGCCGATGTAAGTAGCTGCACTTCTGAGGTCAGTCCTCAATACATCCGTCATTACAAAGTTAAAGCAAAATATGAAAAAATCCATTTACAGAGTACGAACGATTATAGATTACTTTATGAAACACCATTTAATCACATCGGAATTGTTTGAATAGATTTATATTCCTTAATATATATTTAAAAAAGTGTTTTATGGTTAAAGCACCTAAAATCAATAAAACACGGCTAAATTAAAACAGTATAAGTGTGTGATAAATAATCCTTTAAAAAGTGAACCAATTTATACTTGCTAAGTATACGTTTCTCTTTTGAATCGCCATGAGATATTACACTCGAGCCACATAACACTCGTGGACACAAATATTACGAAGGCAAAAAGTGGAAAATAAAATGTAAAGTGTGTGTTTCTCTACATGATTGACATGACAGCCGCCTCTCACTGTGCGGCATATACAGACCAGATTAGTCGATTTATCTGAACACATCGTTTGTTGTTTCTTTTTCTTCACCGTTATTGTAAATCTAATTACGTTATTTAAGCCGTAATTTTACCACAAGAATATGATACCTTACTATACAATATTAGCTTAGATCATTTTACCATCACAACTAAACTGATTGTCTTTTTGTTGTCTCTTGTTCTATTCACTATCACTTTCTTATCATCTGTTGAACTTGTTTTTGTTATAGGTCTTAAAAATCTTTATTATCTATATATGCTATCAATAATTATGATGAAATAAAACTTAAAAACTAATCTCAGTAATCGAACAGGAAGGAAATGTGTACGGAGGAGTTACTTGAACCAAATATTAGGGCCGGCAACCTTCTGGTCAACTTAATATTGTCAATGATAACAACTTGCCTCCGTATGTCTCCGGTTTGAATATTGAAACCATAATTTATGAATACACGTGGATATGATTTTTTACGTATGTAAATAAATACGTGGCATATTTATATTTACATTGATCGTGTTACGTTTTTAATGTTAATTTAAAAGTTTTAGTATATTAAAGCCTAAAGTTATATAATATATTTATAACCGAACTCGTGATCAATTATCCCTGATATATTATTAGTTCCTTAAAAGACTAGCAAGAAATGGCAAAAACATATTTATTGTAACAATTGTTTTTGTGTAATTTTAAGGGAATTCCTATAAACAGTAATATTAAAGTTAATATTTTAACCGAGTTCCAAAAAAAAGGAGTAAAAACGAGTTCACAATTCGGTTGTATTTTTTTACATTTGTTACCAGAATTTTTGGCGGAATTTCGCCATTTTTTATTGTAAAGGGGTCATTCTCATTTAGGTCCCATTTAATTTTAAATTTCATTGAACATTGGGCTCCAAAAATGTACTGAAAATTGACATATAAGTAGATATAAGACAAGCCCAGCTTGAGTTTAATGGATTTGTATTGAGACTTTGAGACGTGGCGATAAATGACTTAATGACTTATAAGTAACATTATATAAATTTGAAAGTGGTTTTATTTTTGTTAAAAAGTTTTAAAGGTTTATTTGGTATAGTAATTAATATTACTTAAGAACATTTTACACTATAATCTAGATTTTAATCTTAAATACACACTCACACATACTTTCTAATTGTATTGAAGGAAATAAAACAACATGTAATAGGTTATTGAAAATTACAAAAAAATTACACGTTTCTAAAATTAATTATTTCTCGTAAAATTACAAATAACGCAATGCCCATGGTTTTTAATTAGTAATTTTTATTAATCCATTTCGATTTATTGAACACAATAAAGTTATTATATAAATGTTTCTTTACAAATATAAATGACATTAATAAAACTTTACTAAAATGATTTTATGGGCCATTACATTACAAGGCCCACGCACCTCATTAAATCATAAAATTTATTCAGATACAAAAAGCTAGAAAGGACTCGCGAGGTGAAAGGCAGCGTCGCTTTTGATTTTCGTTAATTCCCCGTATTTAATAATAATTGACGTGCTCTACTCTTAAAAGTATCGTTCAGGCGGTATTACAATACTGTGGCTAATAACAAAATAAGATATATTTTTTTTAAGTTGTACAACACGGTATATTGTTGATAACTAGCGCACCGGAAATTGCTTTATCGTCAAAATTGTCTTGACTTGAAACGAATGAAAAGGAATCTATTGGTATAGTAAAATACACAAACGTTAATGGTATCGATAACCGAAGTTGGTATCGAACATTATTGCATGTAAATTTATTAAAACGATTTACATTTAGTCGCAGCATAAAGCAACGTCGTGCATAGTGCTATTTACATAGCGAATGCCCGAGCGGATAACGTGACTCGCGACGATGATTATAGAGCCGGCTGCCATCGTGCCAATAATGCAACGCTATATCTGCGTAATGTTCTAACAATGGCCGCCGCAGTGAAAACGCTATACACACCAATGCGGAAAAGAAATGATCACTGACTCCATACTTAAATGCATTTAAAAATTTTCGAAGTTAATAAGTGTAGAATTGCAAGCAGCGTATGTAAGGTTTGCTCGTAATAATTGCACGATATGCAAGTAAACACGATCGAAAGCATTCAGCGAGGCTGCGCCTGCGCAGGCTATCGCGGTCGGTTTCTCTCCGCTTGTATCTGGCGATCTCGTTGCAGAGGCGTTTCGTGCACCTTTTTTGGAATAACTCGAGCAAATTTCGTCGAAAACTTTTATTTCGCTGCGCGCGAGTTGCACTCAGAAATCGGATTTTTATTTTAATGAGCCAGTTTCGCGGCATCGTCTCGCTCGCACCCGCCGCTGCACTGAATAAATAAATGAGTTGCTCTACTTTCTATGAGATCGTTTCTTTGGGCGGTCTGATGCGGCCGGCGGCCGGCGGGTCATCTGCGCCCCGTCGGCGCTTTGTGCCCGCTGGCTTGCGCCACTCGGTATGCTCTGTCAGCATTGTTTTTATTACAGCATAACAATGCACCGTAAGAGCATTAAAAATGAAAATCAATATTTTTCAGTCACGTTTTGCGTACATTATATAGATTGTTTTTGTATTTATCCTTTATACTCATGTGCGTTTGTATGTGTATATTCGTAGGATCTCAGCTTGAATAAAACATTGTATCTGTCTCTAGTAATTACACTGTAATATACCACCATTAGTCAAATTGTGTGCAACATTTATTCTAAATATTTTTCAAGAAAAACGAAAGTTGCGGTTAGAGTACGTGGCTTTTTCATTATTACGTACCGATTTTAGAAATATTCAAGTGACGTCGTTGCTTCTGTGTGGTGGTACAAGAAGCGTTACCGGACATGAAAAGGGCCTTATTATTAGTGCAATGCACTTGTATGCGTCACGAGAACGACGCGAAGGACACGCTTTGTCTGGATCAGGTGTGCGCTGCCCCCTCGCGGCACGGGTCGGGCGAGTGCGGGGCGAGGCACGGGGCGCGGGCGTCGGGCGGCTCTCGAGGCCGCTTCCTGTCGCAGGACTGGTTCTGCGGTTTGCACCACTTCGCTTTGCACCAGTTTCCATCAAGTGCAAGCAGCCGTCTCACTCTTAGACATTTTTTTACACAACTCCATATACATTTGCATGTTAAAGTATTCTTACATACGAGTAAGTCGCATAAATTATAAATAACTGCGCTATGTAACAAATCTCTAATTGTATTAAGAGCATTTTTTATCTTTATTTCCGACATAGATGCATTTGCTTTATAAACATAAATAGAAATTATGACGAATTTACATTTAACATAGAGAAAGCGTAATTTAAAATAAGAATTTCAGAAAAACAGCTAGTAACGCATTAAGCAATGACTTAATTACCTATCTTTTAGACTCCATATAAAGTGGGTTTGCAACTTGTAATTATTTTTTGAAAAGTGCAAATACAGCCGAATATTTTAGTGTACCATGCCTGTAGGATCTAACATTTCCTCATTTGCTTTTTCTTAATAGTAAATTTAAAATTTAAGTAGGTATTATCGTATGATGACAAATTAGTTGTCACTTTCTAAATAGTTGTTACTTAACATAAATTGGATATATTAATTATTTATCAATGCATGTCATTAAATACATTTAAAATGTTTTATTTCAGATTATACAACAGCAGCCATTTGGACGGTAAGTTTCAATTAACTTTGCTATTTTTGTATTTATGCGACACTGATAAATATGGAAAGTACAGATATTGTTGTTACAATATATATATTTTTATAATTTAAGCTAGCCAGGTTTGAGGTTCGAATCCGAATTAGGTAATATTTCTAGAATGTTGAATCTTTTTTTTTAAGATGCCAGTCTCTTTCTTTATAACACGCCCTTATAAGTTTCAGTACAGGTAATGGTAAAGGATTCATATTCCCCAATTTCCGAGGATGAGATTAAATCGAAACTTTACATACTTATCAATAACCAGTGGCGATACATTTTTCAAAACTTAGTTTTGACGAGGTTCATCATAATCATCATTTGTTTTACAATTGATGACAACGCCACCGAATAACAAATTAATACAACAAAATACACTACGAGAGCTTTACGTGTTTTTTTTTTACTTATAAAACAAACGACTATTTATATGCTGCTGTAAATAACTTTTCGTGACAGTTTTCATTTACGGTTATATAGTTTACGTATTTAAAATTTAAGTATTTAAGAAAAAATCGCATACGCCATGAAGATTTTGTTATCTTCAATTGATTTAAACGATAGTTATCATAACAAAATACCCGTAATTGTGGTATTTCGTCAACATCTTTGATCTCTTTTCTAGTCCGCTGCTAAGCAACCTCCCGGTTATTAGAGGGATAAATGATCCGAGTCATTTACATCCATTTCTTTGCAAATGTAAGTACATAAGTTATTATTGCACCTGATGTTCGCTTAGCACTACGACGCGTAAGTTGCTAATTTTAATAAGTTTTGTTATATTCAGTATTTTCATATCGTATCACATAAGCTTTTTTCGTTATTTTTTTTAACTAGAGGTTTTTACCTGCTGTATTACCTCGACGTACGGTCCATCGCCAAGTTATTTTTTATCTTAACCCAAAGAAAAATCCCAGCCGTCAATTTATTTGATGTTTTAAATCCATGACCAATTTTTATTTTCAAGAGTAAAACAAATTAAGATGTTTGCATATCACTTGCCAATGACCAGTAGATTGTAATCGATGATCGTTCACAATGAACGACAGGCCATCATCAATCTTATTTCTTTACATTATTCCAACTACATTCCTTCCCATAAAATTCATATTAATACAACATGTATTAATGTGGTGTTATTTTTAAAGTTTTACCTTTTTATGATGGAACATATAACATAAATAATACAACAGATTAAAAAAATACAAAATGAGGTGTGTTCTCGGATAGCGAAAGACCAGACAAGCGAAAGTGCGGTTAATCTAGGTGTTTTAATGTGAAGAAATATAAGACGTAATTTTAAATCACTCCACTCGTAGGAAGATATAATATCACGGCCATTTCGAGTGCACCAACAACACGGAAGGGCTTCGCGGTTTTTGACCCAGTGAATTAAAAAAAGGGCACGTCGAAATATTTAAACGATTTTTTTAACAGGACTTTATACGGGAGCCTTAACTGACCATACATGTAATCGATACAAGTTTTGTTTACTTAGCTATCAAAAAGTGCCAAATCCGGCCCTCGTCCTTCTTTATAGCTTAAGAGATATCATATCTTGTTACCTCGTGTTAATTTTGTCGTTTTGATTGTGTTTTGTTCGAGAGTTCGCTTTGACTTTTGTATTGTAAACATGAGTTAAAGACTGAAAAATTCTCCCTGTAATCTAATCAAGTAGGTGAACTTGTTATTGATGGATGCATTTTTTTTTTCTTTTTTTTTTGTTAAGCGTAATTTAATAAAATTATAGCGTTTAGTTATATCTGAAGATCGAGAACATTTTGTATTTATGCACAATATTTAATTTACTTTAACATAGATCTTAGTAAAAATCTACTGTTTTTTGTAACTAGCCGTCACAAAACTTAAGTGTATTGAATGAATGTTAAAAGTTGAGGTTAGAATTTATTATCTGGCAATAACTTTAAAGGCATATCGCACGAAATGTTTACAAGTTTCGAATTTTGTTAAAATTAAGATTAAGGATGTACTAAGCTGCCTTCACAATATTATTGCATACAGCTTTTAGTATAGATATTCTCACGTATTTGTTCTCAAACGGGCTGTTTAGAGAAAGCAATTATCATTCGGATTTCACCAAGCTTACTGTAAATCAAGTATCGTTTTGAGTCGACTTAAAAAAGGAGGTTCTCATTTCAGTTGTATTTTTTTGTATACTTGTTATCGTTGGACCTTGAGCTTCAAAGATATATTGTATAATATATGTATAATTTGTGGTACATATATATATATATATATATGTGTGTACATATATATATATATATA